>JALPQD010000024.1:11964070-12073302 GCA_023101885.1 Typhlomys cinereus | reverse complement strand
GGGGAACTCTCTCTAAATTGCTGGTGGGAATGCAGGCTCATACAGCCACTCTGCCGAGCTGTCTGGAGATTCTTAAAGAAATTAAAAGATTGAAACTGCCCATATGACCCTACTATTCCACTTTGGGTATAACCCCCCAACAGCAGAGGTTCACCTCGATAGCACAAGCAGGACCATGTTCATAGCAGCACTGTTTACAATAGCAAAGTCATGGAATCTACCCAAATGTCCAACAGTTGATGAGTGGATAAGGAAACTGTGGTACATTTATACAATGGAGTACTACTCAGCCATCAAACAATGATGATTACGGAATTTGCTGGAATGGATGTCATTAGAAAACAATTATATAAGTGAAGTATCCCAGACCCAGAAAATTAAGGCTGTAGTACTCCAATAGGTGGCTCCTTGTACCAACAACCACCCACCAGCACTCAGCACCTTATAGAATCAGGATAACAGGAGATGGGGTAGGAGGGCCACACCAGAAACAAGGAGAGAGGGACCATGTTACAGCAGAGAAATAGGCCTCCACAAGGACACAAAAAAGTAATGAGACATCTGATTAAGTTCACAGACTTTGTTCTGAATCATTTACTACTGAGGGGGTGTGATCTCACCAAAAGGGAGGGCATATAAGTCTGGCAGATAAGTACATTTTGCAAATGGGTGATAGACCTCCCTCACCGCGGTTTCCCTTTTATTACATCTCCTTCCTTGAATGTGCTTATATAAACTCCAGTTAACAGTTTTTTGTCTCGCCAGGGGGTACATACCATGCCCACAGATGGAGTGAAGGGCATTGCAGGAGCAGCAAAACTGCAAAAGAAAACAACAACCACAATCCCGAACCTCAGAGACTCTATATCAACCACATAGAACTAGCAGCATAATCTCCCCTCATCTTGAAGCTCAGGGATTTGCGGAAGGGGGGACGGGTAAGATGTAAGTAGCAAAAGGATGGGAGGAGCAATGAGTTAAAGATTCTCCAACTATTAGGGCCGACAATCAATAAATGGCTTTGCATGCCTGCGCAATGTCCAACCACCACTTTGACCTCACAAAGTCTAGCATCGCTAAAGGCACCAAGATCCTTGGAGGCAAGGATTGACAGCCAACAGAGGTTCCTATCTAAGGTAAGGGGAACACGGGAAAGGTTCAGAAAGGGCCACTGGTCCTTGTACATTCATCGGAGAGGACGGGACAGAGGGAAGGTTAGCATGTACAAAAGGATCTCTGGGATTGGGGAGAGGGGGATGGGGACAGGAAGGAGGTGGGGAGGGAGACTGGGATAAGGGGGGGAGGGGAGGAGGCTAAGGGAGAGGAGGGGGAGGGAACTGGTCCACCGATTAAGTTGTATAAGCGGGAAATAATAATAAAAAATGTTTTAAAAAAAGTGAAGGTGGAGAGTGATAGAAGAAATTCCCATAAACTGCAACATCCACATATATATAGCACATGCATAAATACATAAGAGAATACATATGCACACATAAATATACATCATACCATTTCTCATACCAGTATACATATATTTCACTTTTATTGTTTTTTCTGTTTGGTCATATTTAGTCTCTCATAATCTATACAACACTTTTTAAATTAACTAAGCTCTACATCAATTTTAAAATATATATACATACAGAAATACACACATGTTTAATACATTATGCTCAGCTCTTAGTGTGTAACAATTCTGCACCTATGAATTGAATGAACTGAAAGCTTCCGATTATATGACATTCAGAGAAAAGCAAACTATGGTAATAATAAAACTTTCAGTCGTTTTCAAGGAATGAATAGGTGGAATATGCAGAATTCTTAGGGCTTTGAAAGTTCTTTGTGATACTATAGTAATGGATATATTTCATTTGTCCAAACCCATAGAATGTGCAATATGAATGATAAAAGCTAATGTAAGCTGTGGGCTATAAGCAAAAATGTTTCAGTGCAAGATCAATACTCATAACAACTACATGTCCCTGCCTCTTGGAGGACGCTGATAATGACAGACATCATCACAGGAGTTATAAGGAACCCTGTCTGAATATCACTCAGTTTTTCTAGAATCTAATCCTGTTTCAGAAATGTATTTCTAAAAGTTTATCATATATTTATGAAAGATATTGTGGAATGTCCATAAGTGAACCTCTATTGAAAGGTATTATCTTTGACTTACATTATAAGAACTTTGAAGAGGAATCATTTCATAGTAAATAGGAGTGATGTTTATTCACATAATCATAATACAATCTGGAAGTCTAATTTTATTTGGAAGCATACAGGTAAGGGATGGATATGAAATCATACACACACACACACAGTCACACACACTCTCACACACACAATGTCATACCACAGACAATGATAAAGTTGGGGCCTTAGACCAAGATAAGATAACATTGTATCTCATGAATCTCATAAACTATCCAAAGTCACAATGACTTCATTTTAAGAGCAGACAAAAAAAAAAAAAAACCCACCAAATATCAGTTGACTTACCACTACATCTTTATGGAAACAACACAATGACATTAGAATTGGAATTTCCTTCTATGAAAAGTTTTGAGTGTAGCATCGATTCCTTTGCATCAAGCAAATTCTTCTTCTTTTGGGTATTAAAAGCTAAAAATCTCAAAGAGGAAAAGAAGCATCAGGACACATGATGTTCCAAGCAATAAAACTGAGAAAGCAGCATCAACAAAATAAATGTGTAATGGCTTGAATATGAGATGTCTGACCTTTCACTTCTTTAACACTTGGTCACCAAGTGGTGGAACTGTTTAAAGAGGCAGTGGAAAATTTTGAAGTTGGGGTCCTTTGAAATGGAGAAATTAATTTCCTGAGAGTGTATTTATAAGTGGTTTCCCTGTGCTGTCCTTTCCTCCTTCTCCATGTTTTCTATTCGCCTTGAAGAGAGTAAGTAACCTCAGAATTGTTTCCATTCCCATGGAATTCTGCCTCCCTTCCAGGCCCAAACACACATGTCCAAGTGACCACGGACAGAAACTTTTGAAACATTGAGCCAAAATAAACCTTTAAGCCTCTTAAATGTTTTTCTAGGGTATTGTGTCATGATGTCCACAAAGGTAACTACTAAAACATGAGACAGTAAAACCAATTAATTGACAAATTTTATACAGAGTATAAAAGGTTATATAATTACCTTTTCAAGAAGGGTGATAATTTTTAATACTTATGCTTGCAAACTAAATATGCTATGGATTTAACCTAACTGTAATTTGTATTAAAATATTATACTATGTGCATTTAGGTATTTATTTCTAATTTTTAATTTAGCCAATGATACCACTTTTAGATACATTTCTTAGAAAAATTCCTTAGAGTGTTAACATGGCCTAATAATTTTGACTACATTATCAGTACCAATATTTTTTATTCTTATTACTTTTTAAAACTTTTTTCAACTTTTACAAGCATATTGGGTATTCATTCCAGCTTCCCTCGCCCCCACCCTCCATCCTCTGCCTTCCCTTCACCATTATCTCCAACTCCTTCCCACCATTCTGGCTGTGTGCTTCTATGGACTCTAAGGTTCACTCTGACTTGTCTTCTCCCGTGGGTGTGAGGACAATCTGGCTGCAACATCTGTACCATGGTACGACATTTATACTGAATTCTATCCAGTTTCGTATTTTGTACCACAGAAATATATAAATATGTAATTAAAAGATCTGAACTTAATGCAAGTACATGTGCTCCTCTCCCCACTTATAAAAAGTCAGGCAGAAAAGACTCAGCCATCAGATTGACAAGTCCTTATTTATAGGCAGTACAGTGAATGTCAATGAATGGAAAAATGCTTAAAGCCTGCGTCCTTGGGAGAAGACAGGCAAATTATGTGAGCATATCTTCAAGTCTAATATGTCAGAACAAAAGGAACATTCTGAGTATATGACAGATGGATGGATCATAATGTAATGGATGATCAAGAAGGTTCATAGAAGAGAGGGCCAACTTAAAATTCAGAAACAGTCTCAAAGAACACATTGCCGTGGATCGTCATAACATTTGTGAAGGCTCACATTTGTTCACAAAGGAGTTTCCATGGCTTTCTTATGGGTGAACAATGGTAGGTGATTTTTCAATTAATGGCCACTTTTTGAAAAAATAGGTTTCCATTGGAATTGTGTACAGCTTTCTGACTTTTTGAAAGAGTGCGGTAGAGATCAGAGTTGCAGCATGGCCTTGTGGGACACTTGGTCATTACTTTTCTCTCATTGAATACTTACACTGCAGAAAATATTCACACCTGGTCTGAGAGTTTTAACCTCTAAGTAAATTTGCCAACCTAATACCATTTTGCTTGAAAACTGTGGATTTTATTATGAAATATATCCTCATCATGATATGAAATGTTTTCTTCATTTGCAAGTTGTCTTGTACTCCTTTCTGGTCCTACCAATTGTCTCTTTGCTGCCCCACATATCTAGGCACTGATGAAAGCTGTTCTGCCTTTCAGTTTATGAGAGAAGCTAAAGGTAGCCTTTTATTTTTAGCTTTTGTATTTTTAGCTTTCTAAAAATTCTTATCAGGAAAGAATGCTGAATCCTATCAAAATTTATTTTCCTATTTATGTGATCATAAGCAGTTTTCACTTTTGTGCTCTCTTAAAGCTGAGAATTATATTGATAATTTTTAATACTAAAATAATTCCTGGGAGGATATCAATTTTGTAATGAGGATTTGTCCTATTTTCATGAGGATTATATGCACACTACTGTTTATGAGCATCCACATTCCTGAAATGCAATTATAATTGCCCCACCACAGAATTTGGGGGAAGTTACCATACAGACAATATTTAAAGAGTAGAGAGCTATGTCCCATATCCTTGAGGGAGGAATATTTGTAAAAGTATGTACTTGAATAATTATGGAAATAGGTGTGGATTTTTTACAAAGGAAATAAGTTTATTCCCCCAAATATTTATTTATTTATTTAATCACTTCTTTATAATATTATGGACTCTGGGTTATTTATTCTGCACTTTTAGTGACAATGTAATACTACATTGTTTATTTTATTCTTCAAATGTTAATTCCTGTGTTCCTTTCACAAACTGTTCTGACACTACAAGGAGATCCATGGTAATTTTCTTTTTAATTTATTTGCGTTTGTGTCTCTGTGTGTATCTCTGTGTGGCGCGCGCGTATGCACGTGTGTGTGTGTGTGTGTGTGTTTTTGTGTATCAGAGAGCACTGTGTGTGCCTGTGGAAGCAGAAAGGTGACTTAGGAATCACCCTGGATTGCTTCTATCTTCTATTTGCTTTGCTCTGGAGTTTCACAGGCTCCTTCTTCCAGAACTGAAAGTACAGGCCACTGCCAATTTTGCCTGGTATTTTTACAAGGGATCCTGGGTCCAAACTCAGGACCTTCTGCTTGCAAGGAAGAGGCTAAAACTCTGAGCCATCTCTCCCACCTTCCACTGTCATTTTCTTAACCCTAATCATGCTTATAAACAATTCCTATCATATAATGTTTGTTCTTTTACAAATTTTGATGCTGACTGTGTCATTATTCAACAAATTGAAATACTCTTTCCTTTGTGCTATTATAAAATTGGTCTTAATAGTTTTTTGTTATTTCGTATGCTCTGTAACTTCCCAATAAACACATTTAATTTTGTTTTGTTTTTGGCAAGATAATTGAAACTCTTAATTCTACATTTTCATGATTTTCTATATTTTTCAATTGAAAAAGTTTAGGCTTGTTGCATTTTTCTTTTTCTATATGGCCTTTTGGTTTTTATTCTATTTGACATTTATTGTGATCTTTATTATTTGCTCTACTAATCTGATGGCTTTTGCTATGTTTTCTCCATATTTTAGTTGAATGCCCAGTTACTTACTTAAAATGATTCTTGCCCTTTACACCCCACCCCGCTCCGCCAGTCGGGATGCACCCACCCGGCCTCACCCCGCGCCCTAGGTAAGTCTCCACTGGAGGACCGCCCACCAGGACCCCAGGTCAGCCCACAGGGACCCGGCTCCGACTCCCACCACCCTGCTGGAGCCGAGCGCTGGGCCGGGGGACGAGGAGGACCTCCCCCTGTGCCCGGGCCCTGCGCCAGCTGACCTCGGGTTAAATAGCTCCACGCCTACGCCCCCATCCTCCCTTTACACCCCACCCTGCTCCGCCCATTCGGACTTGCTCACGGTCCAGGCAGGCCTCAGCCCGCACCCTAGGTAAGTCTCTGCCCGTGCCCGCCCACCAGGACCCCAGGCCAACTAATTCAGTTTAGTGAAATTGAGAGATCTTAAGAGTTAAAATGACAATGCCAAAGTCAAAGTGAAAATCCATGAGAAGCAACACTCAAGTAAACAAATTTCCCACTGAAGAAATTAGACTCCAACCAGAACGAACCCGCGGAAAAAGGCCAAGAAAGCCTCACCCAGGATAAAGACTTTCAAAATATGATCATTACGATGTTCAATACTATGAAAGAGGAAATCCGGGAGGAATTACATAATCGAATCAATCGCTTTGAAGAGGAACACAACAGACATCTGGAGGAGTTGAGAAAAACAGTGCAAGAAACAAAAAGTGGCATAGAGGGGCTGGAGAGGTGGCTCAGGGGTTAAGCCCCCGCCTTGTAGGTGGAAGGTCCTGAGTTGGATCCCAGATCCCACGTATAGACGCCAGGCAGAAGCGGGGACGGCCTGTGCTTCTGGTCCTGGTAGGGCGGAGCCTGTGAATCCCAGGGCAGAAGGAGGTGGAGGCGTCCATGGTGGTTCACAGGTTCGTCCATGGTTCTACATATACACAGACACACACATACACAGACACAGACACACACGCGCATGTACATGTGCACAGTTGAATAAATAATAATAAAAAATTTTTTTAAAAAAGTGGCATAGAGCAGTTAAAACAAACTCAAGCAGAGTTTAAAACTGAGCTAAAAGACAAGTTATCTTCAACCCAGAATGCCACAAAGAGTCTTATCAACAGAACTAACGCAGCAGAAAACAGAATTTCAGACCTTGAAGATAAAGTGGGAGTACTAACCAGCTCAATGTAAGAGGTTGTTAAAGCCAAAAAGATACTTGAGAGAAATATCCAAGAGATATGGGACATTCTGAAGAAGCCTAACATGCGTATTCATGGAATACCAGAACAAGAATCTCAAAATACCACCCCTGAGGAAATTTTTCAAACGATCATCAAGGAAAACTTTCCTCATCTAAAAAATGAGAGGCCCATCCATACACAAGAGGCATTCCGCACCCCAAACAGATACGACCAAAACAGAAGCACACCACGGCAAATAATAGTTGAAACACTCCACATTCAAGATAAAGAACTGGTGCTGAGAGCTTCAAGGGAGAAAAAACAAGTCACTTTTAAAGGTAAACCTATGAAAATAACAAATGACTTCTCAGTCGAAACAGTAAAAGCAAGAAGAGCTTGGAGAGACATACTTCAAGTATTGAATGAGCAAAAATGTCAACCCAGGCTGATTTACCCTGCAAAACTATCCGTCATGATCGAGGGAGAAAGAAAAATCTTCCAGCACAAAGACAACTTGAAGGGATACATGTCCACCAAACCAGGCCTTCAAAAAATGCTAGAATTGATGCTCAAGCATGAAGAAAAAAACAGACATATCCAGGAGAACAGAAGGCAAATATAACACCATTAAAAGCGAAGCAATATACTTATAAAAGCTACTAAACATAATAAATGTCTGGAATTAACAATAGTTTCTCCATTATAACATTAATGTTAATGGAATTAATTCACCGATCAAGAGACACAGATTACAAACTTGGATTAAAAATCACAATCCATCAATCTGCTGCCTGCAGGAAACCCATCTCACCACAAAAGATAGGCACGCTCTAAAAATAAAAGGCTGGTCAACAATTCTACAAGCAAATGGAAGCAGAAAACAGGCAGGGGTAACCATTATGCTATCAGACAAAGAGGATTTCAAACCAAAGAAAATTATAAGAGACAAGGATGGATACTACATTTTAGTCACAGGTACAATTCACCAGGAAGACTTCACAATACTGAACATATATGCACCCAATACGGGCCCCTCCACATTCATTAAGAAAACCCTAAAGCGTCTAAAGCAAGAAATCAACCCCCAAACGATAATTCATGGGGACTTCAACACCGCCCTCTCAACATGGGATAGATCAACAGGTCAAAAGCTTAACAGAGACACTTTAGAACTTAATCAAACCCTAAAAGAAATGGACCTTACAGATGTCTATCGAACTTTTCACGCACTCACCAAAGAATACACATTTTTCTCAGCAGCTCACGGAACTTTCTCCAAAATAGATCACATACTGGGCCCCAAAACGAATCTACACATATACAAGAAAGTTGAAATTCTAACCTGTGCCCTATCAGACCACCACGGCCTAAAGCTGGACATCCACAACACATCAAACAAGAGAAAATACACTAACTCCTGGAAACTTAACACTATGATGCTGAATGAGAACTGGATTCAGGAAGAAATTAAAAAGGAAATTCAAGATTTCCTGAAAGTGAACGATAATGAAAATACAACTTACCAAAATCTCTGGGACACAATGAAAGCTGTCCTGAGAGGTAAGTTCATAGCTCTTAATGCCTACATCAAAAAAATGGAAATATCAGAAATAAACAACTTCACGATGCAGCTTAAAGCTTTAAAGAAACTAGAGCAATCTGATCCCAAAAGCAGTAGAAGAGAGGAGATTAGCAAAATAAGGGGAGAAATATCTGAAATCGAGATTAAGAAAACGATAGAAAAATTCAACCCATCAAAAAGCTGGTTCTTTGAAAAAATCAATAAGATTGATACAACCCTAGCTAAATTAACTAAAAGCAAGAGAGAGAAAACCCAAATTAACAAAATTAGAAATGAACATTGAGTTATCACTACTGATACCCAAGATATCCAGAGAATTATAATGTCATATTTCAAAAACTTATACTCTGTGAAGTTTGACAACACAAGAGATGGATGAATTTCTAAGTAAACACAACTTACCTAAATTGAATCAGGAAGTTGTGAATTATTTAAATAGTCCTAGAACATATAAGGAAATTGAGGAAATAATCTCGAATCTTCCCACCAAAAAATGTCCTGGACCAGATGGATTCAGCACAGAGTTCTACCAGAGATTTAAGGAGTTAATAATACCAATACTCCTTAAACTGTTCCATCAAATAGCAAAGGAAGGAACACTACCAAATTCTTTCTATGAAGCTAATATCGTTTTAATCCCCAAACATAATAAAGGGACACTTAAAAAAGAAAACTATAGGCCGATCTCCCTGATGAACACAGATGCAAAGATTCTCAACAAAGTCTTAGCAAATCGGATTCAAAAACATTAAAAAGATCATTCACGGGGACCAAGTAGGCTTCATCCCCGGCACACAAGGTTGGTACAACATACGCAAATCAATAAATGTAATTCATCATGTAAACCAGTCCAAAGCCCAAGACCACATGATACTCTGGATAGATGCAGAAAAAGTTTTGACAAGATCCAACAGCCTTTTATGATCAAAATGCTAGAGACAGTAGGAATGGAAGGAACCTTTATCAATATAATAAAAGCTATATACAACAAGACCACAGCAAGGATTATGCTCAATGGGGAACGATTGGAAGCATTCCCACTTCGATCAGGAACTAGACAAGGCTGTCCACTCTCACCACTTCTATTCAATATTGTACTTGAAGTGTTAGCTGAAGCCATAAGACAAGAAAGGGACATAAGAGGGATTCAAATCGGCAAGGAAGAAGTCAAGCTATCCCTATTTGCAGATGACATGATCTTATACCTGAGTGATCCCCCAAAAACTCCACCAGGAAGCTCCTGGAACTAATTGAGAAGTTCAGCAGGGTGGCAGGATACAAAATAAATGTGCAAAAATCAGAGGCCTTCCTATATGCCCAGAATGAAAGAAGTGAAAAAGCCTTGAGAGAAACAATCCCATTTACTATAGCCCCTAAAAAAATGAAATACCTTGGTATAAACCTAACTAAGGAGGTAAAAGACTTTTACATCGAAAACTTTAAACCCTAAAGAAAGAAATAGCAGAAGACACCAGAAGGTGGAAAGACCTCCCTTGTTCCTGGATTGGCAGAATCAACATTGTAA
The DNA here is from genome assembly GCA_023101885.1 of Typhlomys cinereus. NCBI lineage: Eukaryota > Metazoa > Chordata > Mammalia > Rodentia > Platacanthomyidae > Typhlomys > Typhlomys cinereus. The sequence continues at coordinate 12,063,160 of JALPQD010000024.1, read as the reverse complement.
AAATGACCATCCTATCAAAGGCAATATACAGATTCAATGCTATACCAATCAAACTCCCAAAGCAATTCTTCAAAGAAGTTGACCAAACAATCTCAAAGTTCATATGGAGGCACAAAAGACCCAGGATAGCAAAGACAATCCTGAGTAACAAAAACACAGCTGGAGGTATTGCCATACCAAACCTTAGTCTATACTACAAATCCATAGTTATAAAGAAAGCCTGGTACTGGCTCCAAAATAGACACACAGATAAATAGATAAGGATTGAAGACCCAGATATAAGCCCACAAAGTTACAGCCATTTGGTCTTTGACAAAGGGGCCCAAGGAATCGAATGGAAAAAGAACAGCATCTTCAACAAATGGTGCTGGTAAAACTGGATCTCCACATGCAGAAGATTAAAGCTGGACCCACACTTGTCACCATGTACAAGACTTAATTCCAAATGGATCAAGGACCTTGATATAAGGCCAGAGACTGTAAAAATCATTGTTGGATGGATAGGGAACACCCTCGAGCTGATTGGGCTAGGCTAACATTTCCTAAGCAGACATCCAATGGCACAGTCACTGCTACCAACTCTCAAGAATTGGGATCTTGTGAAATTAAAGAGCTTCTGTTCAGATAAAGAGATTATAACGCGAGCTCAAAGGCAACCCACCGAATGGGAGAAAATCTTCACTAACCACACATCTGATAGAACTCTGCTGTCCAGAGTGCACAAAGAACTTAGAAAACTAAACACCAAGGAAACCAATGGCCCAATTAAAAAATGGGCCCTGGAACTTAAAAGAAACTTTACCTAGGGATGAAATTAAAATGTCTAACCAATATCTGAAAAAATGCTCCACTTCCTTAGCCATCAGGGAAATGCAACTCAAAACTTCCCTGAGATATCATCTCACTCAGGTCAGGATGGCCAAAATCCACAATACAAACAACAACAAATGTTGGAGAGAATGTGGAGAGAGGGGAACTCTCCTACATTGCTGGTGGGAATGCAGGCTCATACAGCCTCTCTGGCGAGCCGTCTGGAGATTCTTAAAAAAATTAAAGATTGAAATGCCATATGACCCTACTATTCCACTTTTGGGAATAACCCCCCATACAGTAGAGATTCACCTCGATAGCACAAGCACGACCATGTTCATAGCAGCACTGTTTACAATAGCAAAGTCATGGAATCAGCCCAAATGTCCAACAGTTGACGAGTGGATAAGGAAACTGTGGTACATCTATACAATGGAGTACTACTCAGCCATCAATAATGATGAATTACTGGAATTTGCCGGGAAATGGATGTCATTAGAAACAATTATATTAAGTGAAGTATCCCAGACCCAGAAAATTAAGCGCCATATGTACTCCCAAATAGGTGGCTCCTAGTACCAAACCCACCCAGCCCACCTAGATTATGAACAGGAGGGATGGGGTAGGAGGGCCACACCAGAAACAAGGAGAGAAGGGACCATGTTACAGCAGGGAAAATAGGCCTCCACCAAGGACCCAAATATGTAATGAGACATCTGATTAAGTTCACAGACTTTTGTTCCTGATCATTTACTACTGAGCGGGTGTGATCTCACCAGAAGAGGAGGGCATATAGCCTGGCAGATAAAAAGTAACCATTTTGCAAATGGGTGATAGACCCCTCCCTTACTGTGGTTTCCCACTTTTATTACATCTACCTTTGAATGTGCTTTTATCACAAGACTCTAACAGCTTTTTGTCTCTGGCCAGGGGGTAACATACAATGCCCACCAGGATGGAGTGAAGGGCATTGCAGGAGCAGTAAAACTGCAAAAGAAAATCAACAAACCACAATCCAGAACTTCAGAGACTCTATATCAACCACCTAGAACTAGGCCAGCTTAGTCTCTCCCCATCTTGAAGCTCAGGGAAATTTGCGGAAGGGGGGCGGTAAGAGTGTAATAGCAAAAGGATGGGAGGAGCAATGATATGTAAGATACTCCATACTATTTAGGGCTGAAACAATCATAATTGGTCTTTGCATGCTCTGCGCATTGTCCAACACACTGTTGACCTCACAAAGTCTAGCATCTGCTAAAGGCACCAAGATCCTTGGAGGCAAAGGATTGGCAGCCACAGCAGTGTTCCTATACCTAAGGTGAACACGGGAAATTGTTCAGGGAAAGGCCACTGGTCCTTGTACATCATCGGAGAGGAGGGCCCAGAGGAAAGTCAGACATGTACAAGAAAGGACTCTCTGGGAATTGGGGTGGGAGGCACTGGGGGATGGGGAGGGAAAGGGGTGGGGAGGGAGACTTGGGCATACGGGGGAAGGAGGAGGGAGGGAGGGAACTGGTGTACCTAATAAGTTTGTATGAGCTGAAATAAAAAAAAATGATTCCTGTGCTTTAATGTACATATTAAACCACACAATTTGATATGTGTGATTTTGGCACTTAATTTGAAACACTTTGTAATTTTTTCAGTTGATAATTGCTTATGATTTTTATTTCATTTTATTTCCTTTGGCCTTTTGGAAACAGGGTCTCAATGTATAGACAAGGGTATCCAGCAAAGACCTCAAGATCTTTCTGCTCCAGCCTACCAGTATTGAGTGTGCAAATGTGCACTACTATGACCGATTTCGCAGATCATTTTTAATTTTACCCTTCAGCTTTTAAACACATTCTTTTTTCATTTTTTGATATTGTCCCTCAATTTTTGAATACAATCATTCTTTTTTTCATTTTTTTCAACTGTAATATACTGCATCAGAAAGTATTCATCACAAAGCATGTAACATCTGAATTAAAAACTGTTTGGTTCAGTAGCTCACACTGTATGGAGGAGAGCTTGCCAATAAAATAATATTTTGCACAATGCAAAGTTATTTAAGTAATTAGGGTAGAGCTGGTGAGGGTCTAGGACTACTGTTTTGTTTTCTATGCAAAATATAGATATATTAGATGGGAAGGTGCCTGTGTTCAAAATACCAGTGTTTATTTTAAAATATAAGACAAGAGGACCAGAAAGTTGCATTCTGGTAGCTGGAATCTAGGGAATAGACATAAGACCAAGTTGTGAAGGTAGAAAGAGATTCCTCAGGGGTCAGTAGAAAGTATTGAATGTTAGGAAGAGCATGCTTAAGTTTTAGAAGTTTTGACAAGAGTAATGAAGAGAGTGGATTTGGGCCTTAGAAACCTCAAAGAGCATATTATTTAAAGAATTACATTATGGAAGTTTCAACCTTCTTCTGCTTGTGTCTTGTTGAGAGAAACAAGGGAAGAAAAAGAGACTGGAAGAGGCTGAGGGGTGGCTTTTAGGAGGAGAGAAGGTAGAGCACTCTCATCTCTTTAGTCTGGCTCCCAAAGTTGACATCAGCCATCTTTGTCGATTGCTCTCTACATTTGTTATTAAGGAAAGGTCTCTTATGCAAGTCCAGAACTCATCAATCAATAGGTTAGCTGGCCAGCTTGCCCTGGAGATTCCCTAGTTTTGCCTCCCTAATGTTGAGTGGTTTGTGCGTTTCTGTTTCCATGAAATCTGTTCCTTACATTGTTAATACAAGTTCTTTTAGAGCTGGCTTGCAATTGATTCTCCAAGAAGGATTTGTTTAATTCTTCTGGTCATTTGGAAGTGAAGAAGTTTTGGTTATGGGAATTTGGTCTACAAGTTTTTGTGAGGGCTTCTCATATGTGAGAATTCTCAGTGAGGTGGGTCAGGTTCATTTCTCATTACCTTTACATACTAGGCCTGTCACTTTTGGATCCCAATTTTCTCCAGAAGTTTGTGTGAGAATACTGCCTTGGGGAAGCCTCAGGCACTACTCTGGTCCCTGTATGTGTCATAAAAGCAGAGAATTCTCTCCTTAAGATTGCCAAGGTTTACAGATGCCCTGAAGACAAAAAACTGTTTTTATTTCTCTTTTACATCCAGGGTTTCTGGTTTCATTTTATTCTTTGTCATTTATCTATTCCTTCTTTCTTGTCAAGACATTAAAATAGTTTTAGATCTTATGCAACAAATTACTCTTCCCTTAGTGTCTCAAGGTGATCACACTGCTTCAAACACAAATCGCTTCACAGAGGGTCTGCTCTTCAAATTTAATTCTTCTGTTTTTATGTTAGAGCGCCTGCAAAGATGAGTTTTAGTGTTATATTGTTTCTTCTTGATCCTCTTCCAAAATATTATAAACCATGAAGAGGTAACTATGCTAATAAGTTAGTCCTGATTTATTGATACAGCTTGGTATAAATTAGAGACAGACAATTAATGTTTAGAGTGTGTTGTTGTTTGAATGTGAATTATCCCAGAGTCCTCATGTGTTAGGACACTTGTTTTAGGACACCTGGTCTCCAGCCAGGTGTCAATGTTTTGGGAGGTTGCAGAATCTTTAGGAGGTGGAGCTTTGTTGAAGGAAATAAGCTACTGGGGGTAGCTTTAAAGATTTAAGTACTCCCCCATCCCCATTTCTATTTCTGTCATCACCAAGTATGGATGTCACGTGAGCCAAGCACCTTTTCTTCTTCCCTACTGTCATGCCTTCCGCTCCACGATAGAGTCAATTCCTTGGAGTTGTAAGCCAAAAAGAATCATTTTTTCCTTAAGTTTGTTTAGGTTGGGATATATTATTATAGTAACAGAAGAGTATCTAAAATTATGCTGGGACCAGTGAGATAGCTCAGTGGGTGAAGAGACCTACCCACAAACCTGATGTCTTAAATTAGATCCCCACAGGCCACATGACAGAATGAGAGAATCAGCTTCCAATGGTTTTCTCCTATCTCTACAATGAGCTGTGGCACATGTACTTGTTCTCTCTTTTACACCCTTACTTTCAATAACTAAATAAATAAATAAAACATTAAAGCAATATGTCAAAGAGAAATACCAAGTTATGAATATTATCACCTAAGTGTACTATTAAACAGTCCAATATAAATTGAAGCTATTAGTGTAAAATATGGGCAAATATTTTCTAAATAACTAATCTTACAGCAACAGTGGGATATAATTTCTGTTTAAAGTTATGTTTCTTCTTATGTGCTGCAGCAATGATAGGAAATTGATTTGTTGAAAGGATGTCTTAAAAGATATGCATAAAACACTATCCTTGAAGCTATTTCTGATTTCATTTCTAATCACAGTTTCATCCTAACCACCATTATATATATACCTCAAAACTTTTATGGGATTGTCAATAAAAATAATAATCTCTAGTAAAATACTGTCATTGTAAATGTCTGATTAAGGGAAATGTATATTGTCAAAATATCTAATAAACAGATTTAATGCAATGCCTATAAAGTCCATCTTTTCTTTTACAGAAATACGATAAAATCCACTTGTAGCAAAGAAAGGATAACTTCTTCGATAAATGGTGATTTGGAAACAATATCTCCAATGTGAAATTATAAAACAACACTGTTGTCTTTATTTACTTATTTATTTATTTATTTGTCTGTTTATTTTCGAGGCAACATTTCACTATAATCCAAATGGTGCTCAAGCTCATAATGTTCTTGCCTCAGCTTCCCAAGTACTGGGATTTTTGGTTACGTTTTAGTGAATTTTCTAACAGGCAAATAAGAATTTTATGCAGTCAACTTGTAGAACATATTTTGTAATTTGTATACATTATAAAATGGAAAATTCAAGCACTTAGCATATGAATTAGCTCACATGCTTAGTTTTTGTGATGAGAAAATGTACTCACATTTGAAGTTTTAATGATTGAATCAAGGCACGCATACATGCACACTAGGAATCAGTTCTATCACTATGCTATGTCTCTGACTCAAGAACATTTAAAATCCATCTTGGCAATTTTATATTGAAACCATGAATGTTTGCAAGAAAGCAGAAGACAAGTTCCTTGATATCTGCTTGTCAAAAAGTTCTTGAATATATCACAAGAAAGTTATAGAGGACAAAACAACATTAAACAGCTGGAATGACATCAAACCACATACAAAATGCAATAGCTCTGTCAAGAGCTGAATGTTAATTAGACAGACTCTAATAAAATCTGTTCACTTTATGCATATATTTCAAATACCTTACCATTTTAATAAAAATAGACAAAGAAAATACAGCTATTCTAATATAGAAAAGCATGATGTTATTTTAAAGTGCTAAGGAGTTCACTGGATAAAAAGTTCAGCCTAACAGAAAAAACCTAAGACATGCTGGTACAGTGAATGCAGAACTATAAAAAGTAATATGGAATGAAGTAAGATAGGGCACAGATTAAGTATAGTGGGTAAAAAGTGTTGAGTCATAATGCATTTGGTTGGACAAAATAAAGGCTTAGGAAGAGAAAAAGAGTTGGTGTTCATCACTATCAATATTTAAACCCCTTCCTACAGCTAGATTTGTCCATATCATGAATCTAGCCTATAAATAATGAATGAAAGTAGTATAAGTCGTATCTAACCAAGACATTGAAAAGTGGGGATCCTCAAGATGGAGAGATAGCTTATCACATATATCAACTGCATGCAAACTTGGCAAACTGAGTTTGATCTCTGGAAATCCTCCATATGACAGAAATGAGGGAATTGACTTCTGAAAGCTGAACTCTGGTCCCTGCTTTTGTGCCCTATCATATGCATGCTTTTTCTCTCCCAAATGAATAAAAAAGATAAAAAGAAAGTATTGCTTCTTTTTCTATCTAGCCCTGATTTTTAACATGACCATGGCACTACTATCTTCCAGATATGATAACTTCAGTATGAAGATAGATTGAACAATCTTTGCAACTTTACAAAAATGAGAAACAAACTTTGTGTTTATTGATGAGATTAGTGTAACAGATTTTTTAATTGTCATTTCTTATTTGAGGGAGAGAGAAAGAGAGAGAGAGAGAGAGAGAGAGAGAGAGAGAGAGAGAGAGAGAGAGAACAACTTTCAGAAGTAGGTTCTCTCCTTCCACCATGTAGGTTCTCAGGAATTGAATTCAATCAGCAGGTTTACTAGGAAATGTTTCATGGGTTGACACATCTCTCCAAACCCAGTTTTGTTATTTTTAAATCTGGGACCCTTGATAAATTGTCCCCAACACTGACTCAAGAGTATCAAAGAAGAAGTAAAATGATGAAGACAATAAATGGTTTGATTTCAAGAAATTACTGTGGCTGATTTTCACTTGATATTTCAAGGAAATTCCAGAGGACATTGAGGACAATATTCTTCAGAGTAATTTCAAAGAGCTGAAGAACCTAGATTTTCTATGCATTGGCTCTTATTAGCCAGCAGTTACGTATTTATCCTGGGTTGTGTTGACTTCCCAGAACTTTCTGGTAGTATGCATACCAGAAAAAGGGACTAGTGACTCAAAAAAGACTTTTATCAAAGAAATGAAGGCAGGAACAGAATGTTTTCACTTGTATAAAGAAGCAATATATCTTTTCCTGTAAGCTATAATAGGTGACTCTATTGGAATGCAATATGAAGGGATGGGTGGTTTATCTAGAAATGCACGTCTTTATTTGCCACATTTGGATTTTTCTCCTTTATCTTGCCACTGGATGAGAAATTTTCTGTGTAGGGTGGGCAGATTCTGAATGAAAGGGTGATAGTCTCCTTTTCTTCTACTGTAGGTTGATCATAGTAGAGGGTATTAAGAATTAAAGGGGATTCTTTCAGAGGTTATTGCTGATCTTCAAAACTGAGCTTGCAAGACTTGAGATTTCAGTAATCATGACAATATTGATAGTAGTTGAAATTAAAGTTTTATACCAAACCTACTTTAGCTTTATCAATAATGATCTTCACATATAACCATATGAATTACAATTGTTGATGTATTCATTTTTGAGAAACTGAGGGAAAAAATAAAAAACATTACTGAAAATCACAGGAGTAGCCCTCCAGCCCCATCCCTCCTGTTCATAATCCTTGAAATTACTGTAGGTAATACATTGATTTACCCATGAGTATCTCAAGATGGGCTGGGTGGGTTTGGTACTAGGAGCCACCTATTTGGGAGTACATATGGCGCTTAAGTTTCTGGGTCTGGGATACTTCACTTAATATAATTGTTTCTAATGACATCCATTTCCCGGCAAATTCCAGTAATTCATCATTTTTGATGGCTGAGTAGTACTCCATTGTATAGATGTACCACAGTTTCCTTATCCACTTGTCAACTGTTGGACATTTGGGCTGATTCCATGACTTTGCTATTGTAAACAGTGCTGCTATGAACATGGTCGTGCTTGTGCTATCGAGGTGAACCTCTGCTGTATGGGGGGGGGGGTTATACCCAAAAGTGGAATCGCAGGGTCATATGGCATTTCAATCTTTAATTTCTTTAAGAATCTCCAGATGGCTCGCCAGAGTGGCTGTATAACCCTGTATTCCCACCAGCAATGTAGGAGAGTTCCCCTCTCTCCACATCCTCGCCAGCATTGGTTGTTGTTTGTATTGTGGATTTTTGCCATCCTGACCGGAGTGAGATGATATCTCACGGAAGTTTTGATTTGCATTTCCCTGATGGCTAAAGAAGTGGAGCATTTTTTAAGATATTTGTTAGACATTTTAATTTCATCCCTGGTAAAATTTCTTTTAAGTTCCAGGGCCCATTTTTTAATTGGGCCATTGGTTTCCTTACCGCAAGAAAGTAATTTGACACCTAGTTAAGTTCACAATTCGTTCCTGATCATTTACAACTAAGGGAGTATAAACTCACCAGAAGGGGAGGGCACATAGTCTGGCAGATTAAAAAGTAACCATTTTTCAAATGGGTGATTGACCCCTCCCATTGCCAAATGCCATATGACCCTGCGATTCCACTTTTGGGTATAAGTATTACATCCACCCTTGAATGTGCTCTTATAATAAGACTTCAGTTTAACAGCTTTCTGTCTCTGGCCAGGGGGTGACATACAGTGCCCATCACGATGGAGTGAAGGGCATTGCACGAGCAACAAAACTGCAAAAGAAAATCAACGAACCACCTAGAACTAGGCCAGACTAATCTCTCCCCATCCTGAAACTCAGGGACATTTGCGGAAGAGGGGGCAGTAAGAGTGTAAGAGCAAAAGTTAAAATATTTTTTATTATTATTTCCGCTCATACAAACTTAATAGGTACACCGGTTCCCTCCCTCCCTCCTCCTCCCCCCGAACCCCCTGCTCTCCCTCCCCTCACCCTTCCCTCCCCATCCCCCACTGCCTCCACCCCCAATCCCCGGAGAATCCTTTAATGTGCCTGCCAGTCTCTCCTCTGGGCCCTCCTCTCCGATGACGTACAAGGACCCAGTGGCATTTCCCTGAACCCTTTCCCATGTTCCCCTCAAGCATAGGAACACTACTGTGGCTGTCAATCCCTTGCCTCCAAGGATCTTGGTGTCTTTAGCAAATGCTAGAATTTGTGGGGTCAATAGTGTGTTGAACATTGCATGGGGCATGCAAAGTCCAATTATGATTGCTTCAGCCCTAACTAGTATAGAGTATCTTACATATCATTGCTCCTCCCATCCTTGTGGTCTTACAATCTTACCGCCCCTCTTCTGCAAATTTCCCTGAGCTTCAGGATGGGGAGAGATTAGGCTCGCCTAGTTTTAGGTGGTCGATATAGGGTCTTTGAAGTTCTTTATTATGATTTGTTGATTTTCTTTTGCAGTTTTGCTGCTCCTGCAATGCCCTTCACTCAATCCTGATGGGTATTGTATGTCACCCCCTGGCTAAGACAAAAAGCTGTTAAACTAGAGTCTTGTTATAAGAGGCCATTAAAAGGTAGATGTAATAAAATTAGGAAGCCACAGAGAGAGAGGAGTCAATCACCCATTTGAAAAATGGTTACTTTTTATCTGCCAGACTATATGCCCTACCCTTCTGGTGAGATCATAAGCCCTCAGTGGTAAATGATCAGGAACAAAAGTCTGTGAACTAAACCAGATGTCTCATTACTTACTTGCAGACCTTGATGGAGGCCTATTTTCTCTGCTGTAACATGGTCCCCTCTCTCGTTTCTGGTGTGGCCCTCCTACCCCATCCCTCCTGTTCATAATCCTTGCAATTACCGTAGGTATTACAGAGATTTATCTTTGAGTGTCTCTAAGTGTGCTGGGTGTTTTTGGTACTAGGAGCCACCTATTAGGAAGTACATACAGTGCATAATTTTCTGGGTCTGGGACACTTCATTTAATATAATTGTTCCTAATGACATCCATTTCCCGGCATATTCCAGTAATTCATCATTTTTGATGGCTGAGTAGTACTCCATTGTATAGATGTACCACAGTTTCCTTATCCACTCGTCAACTGTTGGACATTTGGGTTGATTCCATGACTTTGCTATTGTAAACAGTGCTGCTATGAACATGGCCATGCTTGTGCTACTGAGGTAATTTTTTGCTGTATGTGGGGTTATTCCCAAAAGTGGAATAGCAGGGTCAAATGGCATTTCAATCTTTAATTTCTTTAAGAATCTCCAGACGGCTCGCCATAGTGGTTGTATGAGCCTGCATTCCCACCAGCAACGTAGGAGATTTCCCCTCTCTCCACATCCTCTCCAGCATTTGATGTTGTTTGTATTGTGGATTTTTGCCATCCTGAGTGGGGTGAGATGATAGCTCAGGGAAGTTTTGATTTGCATTTGCCTGATGGCTAAGGAAGTGGAGCATTTTTTCAGATATTTGTTAGACATTTTAATTTCATCCCTGGTAAAGTTTCTTTTCAGTTCCAGGCCCATTTTTTAATTGGGCCATTAGTTTCCTTGGTGTTTAGTTTTCTAAGTTCTTTGTGCACTCTGGATAGTAGAGCTCTATTCAGATATGTGGTTAGCGAAGATTTTCTGCCATTCTGTGGGTTGCCTTTGAGCTCACGTGACAATCTCTTTATCTGAACAGAAGCTCTTTAATTTCACAAGATCCCAACTGTTGAGAGTTGGTAGCAGTGACTGTGCTATTCGATGTCTATTTAGGAACTGTTGGCCTAGCCCAATCAGCTCGAGGGAGTTCCCTATCCTTTCAATTATGGTTTTTATAGTCTCTGGCCTGATATCAAGGTCCTTGATCCATGTCGAATTAAGTCTTGTACATGGTGACAAGTATAGGTCCAGTTTTAATCTTCTGCATGCGGAGATCCAGTTTTGCCAGCATCATTTGTTGAAGATACTGTTCTTTTTCCACTGGATTTTTTGGGCCCCTTTGTCAAAGATCAAATGGCTGTAATTTTGTGGGCTTATATCTGGGTCTTCAACCCTTATCCATTGATCTGTGTGTCTATTTTGGAGCCAGTACCAGGCTGTTTTTATAACTATGGATTTGTAGTATAGACTAAGGTTTGGTATGGTGATACCTCAAGCAGTGTTTTTGTTACTCAAGATTGTCTTTGCTATCCTGGGTCTTTTGTGCCTCCATATCCACTCATACAAACTGAAGAGGTATACTGGTCCCTCACTTCCCTCCAACCTCCCTTCCCCCTGTGTCCCCCACCCCCCCCTTTCCTCCCTATCTCCCAGTGCTTCCCCCTCCCACACCGGAGCCTCCTTTAATGAGCATGCCAAACTCTCTTCTGGGTCCTCCTCTACGATGAGGTGCAAGGACCCAGGGGCATTTCCCAGAACGTTTCCTGTGTTCCCTTTAAGCATAGCAACACTACTGTGGCTGTCAATCCCTTGCCTCAAAGGATCCTAGAGCCTTTAGCAAACGCTGGACTTTGTGGGGTCAATAGTGTTTAGGACATTGTGCAGGGCATGCAAAGTCCAATTATAATTGCTTCGGCCCTAGCTTGTGTGGAGATTCTTGCATATCGTTAGTCCTCCCATCCTTGTGCTCTTACGATCTTACCGCCCCCTCTTCCGCAAATTTTCCTGAGCTTCAGGATTGGGAGAGATTAGGCTGGCCTAGTTCCAAGTGGTTGATATAGAGTCTCTGATGTTCTGGATTATGGTTCGTTGATTTATTTTTTTCAGTTTTGCTGCTCCTGCAATGCCCTTCACTTCATTCTGATGGGTATTGGATGTCACCCCCTGGCCAGAGATAAAAACCTGTTAAATTAGAGTCTTGTTATAAGAGTATATTCAAAGGTAGATGTAATAAAAGTTGGAAACCGTGGTGAGGGAGGGGTCAATCACCCATTTGCAAAATGGTTTCTTTCTATCTGCCAGACTATATACCCTCTCCTTCTGGTAAGATCACACCCCATCAGTTGTAAATGATCAGGAAGGAAAGTCTGTGAATTTTACCAGATGTCTCCTTACTTACTTGCAGTCCTTGATGGTGGCCTATTTTCCCTGCTGTAACATGGTCCCCTCTCTCCTTGTTACTAATGTGTCCCTCTTTCCCCATCCCACCTGTTCATAATCTTTGCAATTAGTGTAGGTATTACAAAGATTATCTTTGAGTGTCTCTAAGTGGGTTTCCACCTGGCAGTTTTTAATGAGGGACTCAGAATCCAAACTCAGGTCCTGTTGCTTGCAAAGTAGAGTCTTACCTCCTGAACTATCAATCTAGTCAATATTATACGGTCTTCATATTTGTATATTCATTATCCATCAAAAAAGAATGAATTCTGCATTGCTATTTGATAAAATGAATGCCTTGAAGTGGTTTTCTTTAAAGGACAAGAAGGCATGAAAGTCAACCTCTTTCCTTATCTACAGTGGAGAAATAGTGTGAGGCATTCTGAAAAGAAATGGTTTTAGAGGGAGAGAAAATTATTTTATGAAATTCTATTAGGAGACATGCATTTTAACAACATCCAAAAAGTTTCTGAGCTTCATGTTATCCCTACAGTTAAAATGTACTGGGTATTACACTAATTTCTTCCAAGAAATTGTAACTCATGGCTTAAGGACCAATATATGAAATAACTCCATTGAAGAAAATTGAGTATTTTGTTTACTGGTAATTTAACAGATAGAATTTTGTGACCGAAGAACAAATGCTCCTTTGGGTAAGGACAGACTTATTTTCGTTTTGATGTGAAAAAAATAGATTGTACAAGGATGAGAACAGCATCCTTGTTTTTAGCGGTCATTTCACAAAGATTTAATTTTTTTATTTTGCAAGAAAGATGTATCATCCTTCAAAATTTCCTTCTCTAAAGATGGCTAAAAGCATATAGAAAATGAACTTGAGTGCTCCTTTTGGTGATCCTGGCAGTAAAATAACAACTGTGAGTGCTGCTCTATACACTGAGGGAACGAGTTATTTATTTTTCATTTGAAAGTACATTTCCTGAGATCAATGGTCTAAAAATATATTTCAAAGGCCAGGCGAATGCCTTAGAAAAAAAGCTTATTAAACATCATCAGAAACTATATTCTCTTTTAAAAGGGGAATTAAATTGATATTGTTGTCATCAAATTATGATGGATAAAATTATTTATTCTAGAAAACTCTACAACACACGGAATCTGCCATCTTAGCTAATTTTAGGGAAGTATGTAGATCAGAAGTTTCTAATACATTCACATTATTGCAGTTCTTTTTTTTTCAATTCTGGGGACTAAACTCAAGTTCTTGAATGTATTAGACAAAGACTCTACCTCAGACTGAACTAAATTTTCAACTTCACAATATTATGAAATAGTCCTCGCTGATTTATTCAGCTTAAACTCTAAAATTGCACTCATTAGAAATCTTTCCATTTTCTTTTCCTCCAAAAGTCCAACCACAAGCATACTGCTTTTTAGTTGTATGATTTTGACTATATGAAGTATGTCACAGAAAGGAATCACATAGTATTTTTTTATGCCTGGCTTGTTTTACTGAATACAATGTCCTCAGTCTTCATCCTCAATTATTGTAGTCTACATAAACCTTACTAATATTCTTAAGACTTGTACAGAATTCAGCCACATTCTTTGCTAGAATATCATGTGAATAATCTTTAGCCCAGTTTCTGATGCAATCCTTTGTTTCCTCCTGAAATTAAGTGTTGTATGCCAAACCTTCACTGTTTACATTTTTGTAAACATTCTTGTTTTCCAAGCCCCCACCAAGAATGGTCCATCAAACATTGATCTCAGCACTCAAGGGTATATCTAAGCCAAAGTTCCACTCTCTTCCACATTCCAGCTACAAAAAATTCCAAAGGCCTAAGAACCATGCCACCAGGTTTACCAGTGCAATAATCTACTTTTTGTTACTGACTTTCTATATTATGACTTTTCATGTTGGTGTGACAAAAAAAATCTCTGACAAAAGCAACTTAAGGGAAAAAGAAGTTACTGTGGCTCATTGTTCAAGGACATAGTTTATCATGCTGAGGAAGTCAGGGTTGAGCTTGAGGTAACCAATTAGATTGCATCCACAGTCAAGAGGCACAGGGCTATGAATACTTCTGCTCAGTTAGGTTTTACTGCTTTACTCAGTCAGGGATCCCAACCCACAGACTGCATCACCCACATGCACTGTGAATCTTCCCATATAATTTATTTTACTCAAGGTAATCTCTCACAAGAATGTCCACAATCTTGTCTCCAATGTGATGTTGGAAAATGTTGCAGTCTGTCAAGTTGAAAATCAATATTTATCATCACTATTAATTATGAGATATACTATTTGCAAATATCTCCCCACCTTGCAGATCATCTTTTTACTCTATTGATATTATCTTTTGATACATTTTAAATTTTTTTCACATCTGCTTAGTTCTTCCTCTAGTTGCCTGTGCCATTGATGTTATATGCATGACATTTTTCTAAATGCAATATTGTGAAGCAATTGTACTATATTTGCTAAGACTGTTAAAAAAGTTCAACCTTCCATTTAGATTTTGATATATTTTCAATTATTTCTGTAAGATGCTAAAAGTCAAGTTTTCTTGTATTCATGTTGTTGTCAGATTTTCTTAGCACCATTTGATGAAAACCATCAGCTCATTGGAGGGTTTCAGACCTTTGTCAAAACTCATTTTAACTTATGTGTAAGGATTTACTTCACTTCTGAGTTCTCAATCTGATTCCTTTGGTCTATAGGTCTGTATGCATACTTATGTGAGATTATTATTTTTATTAAATGTTTCATTTATATATTGAGACACAGAGAGAGAGAGAGAGAAAGAGAGAAAAAGAGTTAGAGAGAGAGAGAGAGGTGCACTATGTGGATTTATAGGGATTGAACTCATGTTTACAAGCAGGCAACTTATCCACTGATAACTATCTCAGCAGTGCAAGGTAGTTTTTTATTACTACTTTCAAGTATGCTATGAAGCCAAGATACTTAAGTAATCTATCTTTGCTCCTTTTCGGGATTTCAAAAAGCTTATTTTTATTCAATAGTTTCATGGGTGAATGCAATGAATTTAAGTTATTTTACCTACATTATCCCATTCTTTACCTGCTCCTCCCACTGAAAGCCTTATACTTCTCAACCAGACTTTCTACTACTTTAATGCATTTTGTGTATGTGTGGCCCACTGTGTTTTAAGTAGATTGTCTACAGTAGCGTGTGTCTGTGTACTTATTGTAGTATGAATAGTGTATTGGTGAATGCACCAATTAAGAAAGTAACTCCCTTTTCCACAGCCAACATTAGCCTTTAATAGTCCATCAGTGAGGTTTCATAACTTTTGTCTTTGTTCTTCCATGCAGAAGGGTCCACTGGCCAAAATATTTGCAGGTGTTGTGGAAGTAAACACAGTTAAAGTGCATAGATGTGTATAACAGCTCTATTGCATCCAAAGAATACTATTTGACAGTACACTAAATTTTATTTGGTTTTCCTTGCAATTATGTGTAAGTTTTGGCATTTTTTAAAAACTCCCTCAACAACAACAACAATCAAAAATCAATTGCAAGTTTGTTTGTGGATGACATTGAATCTGTAGACTGTTTTGAATAGTACTGGCATCTTAACAATACTATATTTTCTAAGACATTAATAAAAGATTGCCGTCTATTTATTTGTCTTTTTACATTTTTAAGCTATGATTTAAAGTTTTAAGTGTATAAGTTTGTTGCAAACTTGACTAAAGTAATTTGTAAATTTTTTTTTCCTTTTTGATTTTTTCAGATTGTTCTCTCATGGTATACAAATCCACATTGATCTCTGTGTTGATTTTGTATTTGCAACCTTGTTGAATTCATGTCTTAATTTTAGTAGGTTTTGGGTGATTTTAAAGAGTTCACACATATAAGATTGTGATATATGCAAATAATAGACTTCTTTTTGCAGTGCCACAGTTCAAACCCAATCATCTGCCAGACAACACTGGGATCAAGAGCTACATCCTTAGCCTAAAGTTTTGAAATATCTACTTTTCAGGCAACTTATATCACTGCAATGATTGGTAGTGGATAATTTGTTGCTGTTACATCTGGTGAAATAGTTTTTATTTCAATGAGGAAGAAGTTTTGATATCAGACTATGAAAATAGAAGTGATACATCATAACTAAGTATTGCTTTTCTATTTAATGATAAACAGATGCAGAAATTAAAAGTCTGTATATCCCAAAGACATTTTATAACATTCTACGTAGATTAGCATTTGCTTATATGATGAAAATGTCGTAAGTAACTCAGAAAGGAATTTGTCTTAGAAAGGATGTTAAAATGGCAGTAAAAACTAACAACTTTCATATTCTTTCTTTTCCCTCATTCTCTCACAGATACATGAACAACACACAGCATAGAGAGAGAAGAATCATTTTTGAAAACCCTAGTTTATTCATGTATCTTTACCAACCTTTCACAATTAAGAATTACAGATGATCTCATGAATTTCAATATATCCACAATAATATTCTGATTGTGAAAGTAAAATTATAAGTAAAGATTTTCAGATTAGGGGCAAGGCCTTCATTGAATTCAACAAGCATGCAACAGAAAAACACCTTGAGAAGGATAGTAGGAAGGAGACAGCAGGAGCTGCCTGAGGATTTTCTTAATGTCATTTCTTATAGCTCTTGTTGTTTTATTCACTAAAAGTTCAGAGTTACTTTGGCAGTGCATTTGTAAATGAATTTAAAAAGTTTCTTCATTACTTAACAAACAGAATTTATAGACCTATCAGTCTTTCAAATTGGATGAAACTGTTGCTTATTTACTTACTTAATGTTTTTTTTTAATTTTTTTTAAATTTTTTTTATTATTATTTATTCAACTGTGCGCATGTGCGTGTGTGCGTCTGTGTGTGTGTGTATGTGTCTGTGTATGTGTAGAACCACGGACGAATTCGCGAACCACCATGGACGCCTCCACCTCCTTCTGCCCCGGGATTCACAGGCTCCGCCCTACCAGGACCAGAAGCGCAGGCCGCCCCCGCTTCTGCCTGGCGTCTATACGTGGGATCTGGGATCCGAACTCAGGACCTTCCGCCTGCAAGGCGGAGGCTTAACCCCTGAGCCACCTCTCCAGCCCCTTACTTACTTAATGGTTTAATGATTGACTGCTGGAAGATCTTTCTTTTAGCTTCCAGTTTTCAAATAAATAAGTAAATAAATAAATAATTAAACAAGTAAATAAATTGAATAAGTGAATAAAAAGGTTGCACTTATCAAGTTACAGAATTTGAATTTAAAATGACAATTTCTTCATATCATTGTTAAGAAACTTAACCTCACTAATTTTATTTATCTGGAAAACAGAGGTATTTTATTACTAAATGCACATTGCCAAATATGTGAATGTTCAATATATATATTTGTTGTTACTGTGTCATTAATATCCTAGGAATTTCAGAGTTATTGAGTTTGAATCTAAAAGGTTCATTCATCTAACAAGTAGGGAAATTGATTTGTAGGAAGCTAGTGGCAGGGGCAAGATTTAGACTTAGATTTCTTAAGCAATACTTAGATGTCATAGTTTTCATAGTTTGTCTAAAATTATAGTTATCTAAGGGAAGTATTTCAATTAAAAATAGAAAACAAGCAGCTAAAAGCATCTGCTGACTTACCCCTGTGTCATGGTTTGAAATGTGTTCCCCACAAGTTCATGTGTTTGGGAATGTCATGGCACCTTTAAGAAGTAGAGCCTTGCTGAAAGAAGGCAGTCACAGTGGGTGGGCCTTGAGGATGGTCAGTTGTACCCTGCTTGAGTATGTAAGCGTGCTCTTGAGCTTGCAGCAGCTATCAGCTTCCATGAAGGATATGACTTACCCCAGCTCCAGCTTCTTCCAGCCATGCCTTTCCTGCCATAAAAGACTGTATCTCCCCTCTGGAACCATAAGCTGAATAAATCTCTCTTTCTCCCTTAAGTTACTTGACTTTGGGTGTTTCTCACAGCAACAGGAAAGAGTAACCGGTACACCATGGCAATTTTTAGTTGCAATATCACTTCCATGAATAAAAATCCAATAAATATTATAGTAACTGCCGAATGTTAGTTATCAAACAGGATATTGTAGACAGATGGTTCATTCCAATGCAAAAATATTTTTCTTGCCTATATCATGATTTTCCAAAAATCAAAGAAAGCATTTTCTTCTCTGATTTAGTACAGGAAAAACCAACACAGAAATAATACAGCTGTTGAGACTCTTTAGTGTTGAACTGGGATATGGCTGAAATTTTTACAGGACAAAATTTTATCTTTTAAGTAAAAGGATATAATCTTTAAAAAACAGTATGTTTATATGGAAAGTAAATTCAGAGAAAATAACTTGAAAATATTTCAAATTGTTGTAAAAAATTAATCATATCTGTACTGACATAGCAAATGTATACTTGCTATTTTCATTATGCGTTCAAATCAGTAATTTAAATCTATGCATGTGTACATAAAAATGTCCCATTTATAGTTGATCACTCAACAGTCACTTATTCTCAGCACTTTGACCTTAGCAAATCTGTTTTGGCTATTCCTCACTGAAAACAGGAAGCTGCCGTGAGGAACAGTAAGAGTAGCATTAGTCTATGGCATTGTGGAAATATTGAAAACCCGGATTCCTTCAGAGGGCAAAAACGCAAGAAGAAGCTGTTTCTTGCCCTTAGGAAGTCTCGGCTGTATAGAAAGAGGCTTTTCCAGAGTCAGCACACAAAAGCTTGAACAGCTGTGGCTAAAGTGGACCAAGCTATGTTTCAACCTCTCTGCGAATCTGGCAGTCTCCCTTGCATGGTACTGGTTTTGGTGTACAATTGAGGTGTTCATGGAGAGCAGCAAAAGTTTGGCACCAAGTATCAGGCAGTTTGTGGCTACAGAGGTGAACCCAGAATGTTTTTGGAGATGCCAGAACCATGGAATGTATGGTGAAGACAGCTGTGAGTGAAGATTCAGTCTGGTTCAGAGGAACTCTGCTTCTACAACTTTGAGCTGCAAACAGGGACTAGGAAATGACTAGAATCTTTGAGCCACGGTGACTATGTGATAAGCAACAGAGGATAGACATTGAAGTACAAGATGTGATATTTGATTTGCTGAACTTTTTTTTTTTTTTTTTTATTAAAAATTTAATTATACATTTTAAAATTTTTTACCAGTTCCCTCCCTCCCCCCTCCCCTTCCCCCAGTGTCTCCCCCCCAATTCCCAGAGAGTCCTTTATTGTGTGCGCCTAACTCTCCACTGGGTCCTCCTCTCCGATGACATATAAGGACCCAGTGGCATTTCCATAAGCCCTTTCTCTTGTTCCCCTTAATCATAAGATTACTACTATGGCTGTCAATCCCTTGCCTCCAGGGGTCTCGGTGCCCTTAACAGATGCTAGACTTTATGAGGGCAACAGTGCGCTGGACATTGCGCAGGGCATGCAAAGTTCCATTATGATTGCTTTGGCCCCAACTATTGTTGAGAATCTTGCAAATCGTTGCTCCTCCCATCCTTTTGCTCTTACAATCTTACCGCCCCCTCTTCCGCAAATGTCCCTGAGCTCCAGGATGGGGAGAGATTAGGCTGTCCTAGTTCTATGTGATTGATATAGAGTCTCTGAAGTTCTGGATTGTGGTTTGTTGATTTTCTTTTGCAGTTTTTCTGCTCCTGCAATTCCCTTCACTCCATTCTGCTGGGCACTGTATGTCACCCCCTGGCCAGAGACAAAAAGCTGTTAAACTGGAGTCTTGTTGTAATAGCACATTCAAGGGTAGATGTAATAAGAGTAGGAAACCTCACTGAGGGCGGGGTCCATTACCCATTTGCACAATGATTACTTTTTATCTGCTAGACTATATGCCCTCCCCTTCTGGTGAGATCAGGAAAGAACGTCTGTGAACTTAACCAGGTTTCTCATTACTTACTTGCAGACCTTGATGGAGGCTTATTTTCTCTGCTGTAACATGGTCTCCTCTCTCCTTGTTTCTGGTGTGGCCCTCCTAACCCATCTCTCTTGTTCATAATCCTTGCAATTACTGTGTTACATAGGTTTACTTTTGAGTGTCCCAATGTGGGCTGGGCGAGTTTGGTACTAGGAGCCACCTATTAGGGAGTATTGATTTGCTGAACTTTGGTCTTAACTTGATGTTTTCTTCTTGTCACAATGATTCTATATGGGATATTTAAGGAAAGACTTTAATGATTGACATTTTAAATTGCATTTTATATTACAAATAAGATAACTTTTAACATCTCTGGGGACAAAGATCTTAGGTTATAGTTTAAAAGTGCTATGTTTTTGTGTCAAGTTGACAAGAGGTGGAGTGTCATAGTTAGATAGATGTTAACTTGACAGTTGAGGGTTTGAGCTCTTGGCACATTTGTGAAGAATTAGTTGTTGAATAAGCCCAGATCAAACATGCAGGAGATTATCTAGCAGATGGGGAAGGTCTAGCCCATGGTGGATTAGACTAGGTGCTGGAATAAAATACAGAGAGCTGGTTGAGAAAATTGGCATCCTTGTGTACACTTGACCAGACATTTGGGTCTGGCAAGTAAGGATCGTCCCTCTCTCAACCATTATGCAGAGATGGTGTGGCCAGTTCCCTCAGCCCTGGTGCTGGTGTGAGCTCTCCTGCTAATATGGACAAACAACTGTAATCAGGAGTCATTAAGAGAAAATAAACCCCTTGTTTCCTTAAGCCGTTTGATGGTGATTTTTATCAGCAACCATGCAGGCTAACTGCTATATATATTTTTTTTTCTTCATCAAATTATACCCCTTTACTCTCCTTTTACCCCTATAATCCCAATGTTCTACTTTCCAACTAGTTCCCCTTAATTTTCTTTTCCATGTCTTTGTACCAATGTATTTAGTTAAGACTCCTTACATAAACAGAGCATATACTATTTACCAGTGGCTACACCAATGAAGAAATGTCTTCCTTTCCCAAACACTGGTTGGATTTAGAAACTTCTTTATTGGTGGCACAAAACCTATGATAAACCTCTATATTGTCCATTTTTCACATGTCATTCATAAACCGCTTATTAACATCACTCCAATAAAGGTACCTCATGCAGCCATCGATGTTTTATTCCTTTCAGAATTGCAGCCATAATTTCTCAGTAATTGTCCTCACTTATAGCAATAGTCTAGATGAAGGTTCGCTTCATGCGGTGTAACTGCATGAATCATTGGTTGGACCTTTAAAGTGATGCTTTGGAGGGAAAAGCATCATTTTGATATTGTAGTACAGATCACATTAAAAGGAGTGTGAGTGTGAGCTTTATCGACAAAAAGCACCTCTGAAACAGTATGCTATACTCCTAAGAACTTCTCTGTCTGACTGGCACAGCAAATTAGCTGGGCATTTGGTAAGAGGAACTGAGTCATCACTGACTTCTTATTGCTCCTACAGTGAATGTGCAGTGTATTTTTATCCTTAGACTTAAAGCTCCATGGGTCCTTGCTGTGCCAAATGAGTTTCATTTTGTCCCCTGCAACACTGCAACTAGTAAGACGCTTGTCTTGTTCTTAAAAGTCCTTGAATATAGTGTTCAGTTGACCTCCTTTAAGATGAAAGGCAATAGTGGTACTTGTTTTCAGAAATGGGAGGTTTTGTTCATATTGAAGAATTGTTCTGGCAATTTTCCCCCTAAATCACTTTATCTGGAGTTTATAAAATTCCTCAGTTGCCTTCATATCCGTGTTTACATTCACCACTCTCACATTAAAGCAATGAATAATGATTTTTGAAGTATTTAAACTACCAGATATAACAATAAGTACAATATCATAGTTGAAGCAAAGGTTTCTCTTAGCATCACAGATGAACTGTTCTGCTGTGGTTGTCATAGTGCTGACAGGGATGTGCTTCTGTGTCAGTTCTTCAATCTAGGTCAGTATTAACTTCTTTATATCTGACATGGGTCTTTTTTGAGAAGTTAAGTCTCACTGCTTTCAATAAAACATCTTCTTTAACAGCTGCTGTCACTTTGTTCTTATTCTTCTAGATCATAGCTATGATTTTGACATGGCTGATTGACAAGTAACAACCATCAGTAATTTTCCACCTTCAGTCTTTAATCGCTTTTAATTTTGTTTCCAGGTCAGTCACTTGACATGGCCTCTTACTGTCATCATTAGCACTAGAATTTCCCTGCCTAGGATCCATGACAAGTGTAACGTAAGATTAAATTAAACACATAAGTGTGGGATGTCTGAAGATGCTACTGACCACTGTCATATGCTGCTGACTGAAACACTGTACATACATATGTACATGCGTACTTTTCCCTTTGCATCACTATTTACAAACTTGTTCCTAAAGCATCATCCCTAATTAGGAGCTCTTCAATATACTTAGAATAAAACATATACTGAGTTAATTTGCTTTTTAGCATAACTGGCTTAGCAAAAGATCTTAAACATTCTTCAGTGCAGAAGGAAATAAAGCAATAGTTAGGCAACTGACTACCTTCTATCCTGATTCTTCTGATCTATCCTGCCTGGAAACCAGAGAGCAAGAGTATGGATTTTGTAAAGGTCAACCTCATGACCAGACCAGGAAGAACTGGGGAAGATGTGAAAACTAATTTGGTGGGGTAGGTGGAGTATAATCAATATGTAAATGAAGTAGACGATACTTGCAAAATTAAAATGTCTCCTAAAGCAATTAAAAAAAACCTGTCATTCAGACATAGCTGAGTTCATGAACTGATGTTTATACATGGTAAAAGAAACCTAAATTTGGAGAGAGATAAATCAGAAACCTTTATTTCCATGTTAATGACAAGCAGGTTATTCTGGCTACTGTTGCTCTTTTGATCTAGGTGACTTTATTGCCATACTTCAGTATTCTCTGTAGATACAGGGCAATGACTTTACTTTACTGCAGCTCTTTAAAAGTGTCTATGCTTAACTCATATAAACTAATAGTTGCATTGTTGAAGTAAGACCATGTGTTGAAAAGATGGATTTATGGTAAGAGTTCTTAGACCATAAAGCAATTTCCTTTATAGAACTCAAAGTGCTGAGACATGGGATTATTGTGTGTATGGTACAGAGATGATTTACTTAGGAATACCTTACTCTTGCCCTTATTGTTTCTGGTGAAAACCTAAAGATGCCTGGTGTTTTTAAAGGACACACACACACACACACACACACACACACACTACAGTTACATCTTTTAGGGGAGATTAAAGACCTCATTTTAAAGTTCAGTAATATAGAAGACTAAATATGGAAGTACGAGAATTTCAATATTTCTTTAACTCTTATGGGAAATTATTTCTATAAGAGTATCTCATGCAAGACAGAGGAACCCAGAACCAGATGCATGAAACTCTGAAAGAACTCATTTGTCCCTGGCCATTAATTGCCATAGAGTTGGTTAATAAATTACATTTTCTCTGTGTATTGGTTTGATAATGCTGCTATTATGAAATTACACAACTTGGGAAATTGAAAGAAAAGGATTGGAAAATACTGATTGTGTTTGGGGAGGGACTTTGAGGTCTCTCCAATAGCTTTTTAAGAAGTATCACTTTCCTGGTTGATAGATTTCCTTCCAGAAGTCAATGGTAAGATTTTATAGCTAAAGATACCACACACAGTTATCATGGGACATAAGGAAAAATCAAGCTGGAATGAGAAGAGCAGTTTTCTCTATGCTGGCTAATCCTATATATCCAGAAAGAATGATGAAGACTTTTAGGGAGCAGTAGCACTCAATACTTCTGCCCATCTATAATTTTTTCAACCTATAATAAACATGCTGTCAAGAAGAATCCTATAGTGCAATAATGACTTGTAAGATATGGCAATAACCAACAGCTTTTTGAAAGGTATTAGGGCCCATTTCACAGTAGAGAGCACATTCTTTGTACTTAAACTAAGCTAAATATCCAAAAATGGAGAGATGAAAGGTCTTAGGAAGGAATAAACTCCTTAATGTTAACTATGAATGCTTGATGATATGTTGTCATCTAAAAACTTTCCATTATACCCATAGATCAAAGAAATATTCAGCACTCAACAAAGAAGTATCCCTGTGCAATGGAAGGTAATGCAGAAAACCAAAACTGTCCAAAGTACAAAGTAATGGTGACTGAGGACAGTTTGGTCCTAATCAGAACATCTAAACCAGCCCCATCTCAAGGCTCAGGAAAACTTGTGGAAGAGGACATGGTAAGAATGTAAGAATCAGACAACAGGGGAAGGAAGATAATGCCAGACAATGTCAACGCAACCATGCCCAAGAACTCAGTGTAATGATGTTTAATTCCACTATACCTCCACAATAACGGGTCTATCAATATCTTGCTGTGGTATGAGAAAGATCCCATGAGAACAAGAGTATCTTCATTTATGCCCGGCAGGTTCCCTCGCACTAGCTACTGCAGGTATCTTAGATGGAACCCAGTAGACTGTACATCTACAGGGACATGGGAGAAGAAGGAAAACTAGATGGAGGGGAGAATGAGTAGAGGGAGATGAGTTGGGGATCAGGGTGGATGATGAAAATGCATAAACCCATTGTCAGTGTAATTAATACTAAAAATATGAAAAGAAAAATATAAGACAGACTCAGACTATAAACAACTGGGCCATCTCTTCTCTTCCGTTTTCTATATTCCATGTCCTATTTCTGACTCCAGGTTTAATCTGCTCATGGGGTAGAAAACAAAAAGGAAATATATTTTTTCATATGTCTAAAGTCTAAAAGTCCAAGGTCATGGTGACAGCACTTTTAGTTTCTCCAGAGGACTCTGTCCTGGACTTGCAGATTGTCATGTTTTTGTGTTCTCACAACACCAACCCATCATCTGCTATTTTCTGTTTCTATGTGCCATGATTGCTATACTCATTCGTCAGTAGTGATTTCAGTTATTTCTATACTCTGACTGATGTGAATTATTCTACAGTGCACATAGGGTACAGATGTCTCTTTGACACCTTAATTTAATATTCTTTGGATACATAGCAACCAGTGTGATTTCTCCATTTAATCAGTATTGCTAGAATCAACATATGATGTTCCTCTAAAATAGTCAAAAGCTATCCTGGGACATATGGAATTTTGGCCTTTTGGTATAAGGAGAAAGGAAACAAGTAAAATTTTCAATACATATTTCATTTTGTTTTGAGATAAGGTCTCAACTTAGTTGCTCAGTTTGGCCTCAAACTTGCAATATTTGTGACTTTGTATTTCCAATTATCTGGGTTTATAGGTGTGCACCATCATACCTGATTGCCTAATATGTATGGTTGTAATGACAAGAGGCCTGGAGTTTCACCCTATTCAAAACACAAATTAGCTTTCTTATCATCTTAATGGTATAACAATAGCATCTCCTCATTACACCTTGTATGTCAAAATCCCTGTTTAGGTCTGGAGCTATACCTCAGTATGAGAGTCCTTGCTAGTATTTGTGAGGTCCTGGATTTGATCACCAACACCAAAATAAGCAAATAAATATGAACAACAACAGAAATTTCTTCTTTATTTTGCCTAGAAAATCTGTTATTCTCAAGCTATGTAAGGGCTACTGCAAAGTTATTGTGTGTGCATTGCATGACTTTATTTAGAGATATTTGCATGTGTTAATAAATGTATTTTTATGTGGGTTTCTATGTTCAAGTGTGTTAATGTCAGTGTGTGTGTGTGTGTGTGTGTGTGTGTGTGTGTTGCTGGGCTTTTGTATATATTTATGAATGTGTGTGCACAATAGGATGCTAGATACAGTTCCAGATTGACACACACTGTGGATCCAGGCTAAAGCGGACATACATTATCATTAAAAAAAATCTCTGAACTAGTAAGAAGGTTTCCTTGGGATATATAGAATAGTTGCCAAATGCTTCAAAGGTTATTACAAACTCCATTAATACCAGTATCAGTCCACTTTGACTCCTTATCTCGAGATTCCCATGAGAGCACTTTATGTTTGGTAAACTCTATACCAAGAGGCAAGTTTCAAAAGGAGCAAGTATGGTTTGTAGAAAAACCAAATTCAGAATTTATCTTATTCTTAATTTATTCTAAAGGTGAAAGAGATGGGAGAGAGAGGGAGAATGAGAGAGGAAGGAAGTAAGGAAAGGAGGAAGCAAGGGAGGAAGGAAGGGAGGAAGGAAGGGAGGAAGGAAGGGAGGAAGGAAGGGAGGAAAATTTATAGACTAAGCCTTCTGTATAGAATAATTCTACCATAATTATGTCTATGTTCATTAGATAAAAGACTCTCACAGTAAAGCTATACAATTGCAGATGAGTATGAAACAAAATCAATAACAGCACAATAAGATCAGAAAAGAAATATTGCATATTATTTTATGGATAGTCACCAAACCCAAAGTTAATAACAGTGATTATTGTGATAAAATATTTTTGCTCTTTTTCCATAAAATATGAGAACATGAAAGAAGCCATGTTCTTCTGTTAAGTGTATTATATTGATAAGTTGCATAATACAAACATATTACCTATATTTAGAAAAGTACACATAAAAATAAAGTGTACAAAATATATGAAAAATGTTGAAAAGTAGAATAGAAGAAATGTCATCTGTCAGGGCATGATTAATGGGTAACTGAATACTATAATCAGTGTAATCAGTGATTATGACAATCCAAATAATGAAAAGCTTTTCCAGCTGTAGAAAGAAGTATCTAAATTGACTATTAAGAACAAATAGAATTTCAATTTTGGAAATTGAACAGACTTATTAGTTAGAATTTTATCTTGTTTCCAGTCAGAGAAATCTCTTCAAATTGGTTTCACCTACAAAAATAAAGGACTTAGAGTATTAAGGAGGGTTGAAATTGTCAACAATCCTATCAGTCCTTTTGTATGTGTGTGTGTGTGTGTGTGTGTGTGTGTGTGTGTGTGTGCGTGTGTGTGTGTGTGCGTGTGTTTCATTGTTATGGTCACAGGTGATTGTTATGTCTTTGGCTTCTAGGCTTCCCATTTTTCCAAACTTGAAGAGAAGATGAAACATGAGCAAAAGAAAATTTTCTTGTGTTCATAATTACTTGAATATTAATTTTGGAAAAGAATGACTTTAGCAAGGACTTTTATTTAAAACTTTTCACATGACCACTTCAAGCTGCAGAAATGACTGGGAAATCAATATTTTTCTTTCTGGATTTAGTAGTAAAGTGACAGAGTTAGTAAAGGCATTGCATGGGCCAAATATAGATTGGTCCCAAAAGTAATAGTTCATCCTGGCATCTAATCTGTAAACCTGAACTACAGAGGAAGGAAAGCATAGTATACATTGAAGGGAATAAGAAGTAAATAATATTCGTGGAAATACAGGAAATATTTACAAGTAGTGATGGAAAAATTACATCTACTTTGAGGATTTGTATTGGGTTGAGTGGAATTTCAGAATCTGACCTTTGGAAACAATGTTATGGATGCTGTAATCAAAATGGGGTATAGGGTATTAGAGCAGGCCCTAATCTGATGACTTGTACCCTAGTGAAGAGAATGATTAGGTGCAGAAGCACAAACACAGAGAAAACACAGACAGCAGATACAGGAAAGATAGACATGTGTTGATGAAGGCAGCTGTCAGAAACATGCACATGAAAGTCAGAGAATGTCAAACATTACTAACAACCACAGGATACAGGAAAATATATAAGTTTTCTGCCACCTTTATTTTATTCTTTCAGCATCTTGTCTGCAAAAGCATAAACTTTTTTGTTTTAAGCCACCTATTTTTTTAAACCACATATTATACTAAGCACAGGAAAATGGATAAAATTGCTTACTGGGAAAGGTCAGGAAACAAACAAAAATCAGATTTACTTTTGAATCAATATTACATAGAGATTTGTTTAAAAGGTGTCATGAAGTGTTAGGATGCTGGAAGATGCTGTGCAAGATGTTATTCTAATCAACAAACAAGTTTGGGGGAAAATTCATTATTTAGCTCTAACTTAGAAATTCACCCATGAGGTTCTGGGCTATCCAAAGGCCACAGGACGTAGAGATACTAATTTTCCCTTTTCTGCTGTACATTTTCCAAGAATATTGTAACACAAATTCTTTCTCTTCATCAAAAATTATGTAGAATGCCAAAAAATCTATGTGTTTGGGAAGTGATTGGGGGGAGATTCTAATATAAAGAATTGCAAATAGGACATTATGAACAGTGATGCATTTAGAAAATGGAATCCTGTGGAAATAGGGAAGATAAATAAGAGAAAAGCTGGAGACAAGGAGAACATATTTTGGCTGGTGTGCAGTAGTGATTAAAATAAAAGTTAACAGTGAAGAGATAACTAAGGAAGAAATCATATGACATGAGTTTGGTTTAAAATTGATTTTGTTTGTGTGTGATGTGGGTGTATGCATGTGCCATAGACATGTGTGGAAATTTATCATAGTTAGATACAAGTATCAACTTGACAATTGAAGGCCCCATATCTAGGCATAATTGTAAAGAATTAAAAGTTAAGCATTGAGCAAGCCCATAAGAGATTGTCTAATTGATGGGGAAGGCCCAGCCCATAGTATTTGGGAGTTTTCCAAGGGCCTATGGATAAGATTGAGGAAGGTGATTCAGGGAGGTGGTATACTTTGGATGTACTTGGACAGGGATGCTGTCAGGCAAATGAGGTGTGTTCCTCTCTCAGCAGTCCTGTGGATAAAGTGTTGTCAGTTCCCTCAGCCCGTGGTATTGGTATAAATTCTCCTGCCAAGTTTGTCTAAGAAATATCACTGTTCAGTCATAGGCCATAACAAAATTTACTTCTTGTTTCCCTAAGGCGTTTGGTTGTAAATTTTTTCAGAAACACACAGAGCAACTGCAACAAGGTTAGAGGACAACTTTATAGAGTTGGTATATTCTTTCCTCCTTTACATGGGTTCCTGGGTCTAAACTGAAATCTTTAGGCTTGAATGGCATATGCCAAATTCTGAGCCATATTGTTCAATAATCAACAAATGCTTTTCATGTGAAATTTCTTTCACCCATCCATAGCTAAGGTTTATTTTTCTTTGCTCATTATAACTATATAAATGATATTTTTCTATTTTATCTTAATTTACTATTATTTCTGGTTCCATAGACTTTCTAATGGCCTGGTCTTTTTTAAAAAGTCTATAAAACCATGAAGGAATAAAGGATTGATAATAAAAATGTCTCTATGGCTTAGGAAGGTGGCTCAATTGGTAATATGCTTACTGCACAAGCATGGGGCACTGTTTTGGCTCCCGAAAATCCATGTGAAAAGCCCAGGGTTGTAGTTTAGATTTGTTATATCAGTTCTGTGGACATAGAGACAAGCAGATTCCTTGGTCTCATTGACCAGTCAGTGTAGCTTGCATGGTGAGATAGTGGATAGTCAACAAGAAATGACACCTGAGGTCCCCTGGCTTCATACATATGCAAATTTATGCAATACACATACAGGCACTGAGCCCCTGCACACCCATAAACAGGGAAGCACACAAAAATGTATTTTAATATTTCTTAGATTTAATTTCTACACTTGATCTTAGCCAAAAGGCCGAGAAGCAATTAGATTTAATTTCTGACCAATGACTAAGAAGTATCAGGTTGTAAGCAATCTTCCCTGTGTATCATTACCCCTCAATTCCCTATAGAACTATTCCCGACTGTCTCTTTGCTTTCAGAAAAGGTTATCTCAGCTTCTGGTAATTTATTGTGCATTATATAGATCTGAAATGGCAGAGATTAAACCAAATTTCCATTATGACTCTTAGATAAAGGGAAAAAATTCCTTATAGGGCTGAAATTTGTTAGGTTTCTACTGTTAAATGACATATCTTAATTAGGTTTAGTATTAGAAAGCATATATGATATTTTCTTAGCATTTGTTTGGAATTAATATTATAATATTTTACACTTTAATGCAAGGTAATTTTCTGATAATCTTAGAAGCATTGCACTCACACTTCTGTATCAGGATGCTTATATTGGTTGATATTTAGAGAATTGTTCTAGTCTGACCTGAGGATAAAACTGAATACAAGATGATGATTACATTGATAATTGACACAGCATTTAAAAATGATTTAAGGAACTTGATTAATGATACCATTGACTTTTAAGAATCAGTCATTGCAAGGCTTGCTTTTAAATTTTTCATATTTGAAGCAGGTTCTAAATAATATCCCATCAACCTGTTATAAAGCATTTATAAATGGCATTGAATAGATTTACATGTCTCTTAAAATGATAAAATACTCATAATAAATTATTATGGAAAACCAGTGATATTAATCATTTATTAAACGTTAGTAATATCTATCAATGTTTATTTCCTTTAAAGTGGCAAGAAGGATAGATATTTTATGTTGAAAGTTTATCATCTGAAATAAAGATGTTCTCTTTCCTTATCCCTGACTGTAGTCTAAAACAGGTTTTGCTGAAAAGAACTTTTGCATTTTTATAAAACATCTAGTCTCTCTCTAAAGAAGAGCACCATGAAAATACAAATAAAAAATAATTATCACAAGACTCTAGTTTAACAGTTTTTTGTCTCTGGCCAGGGGGTAACATACAATGCCCACCAGGATGGAGTGAAGGGCATTGCAGGAGCAGCAAAACTGCAAAAGAAAATCAACAAACCACAATCCAGAACTTCAGAGACTCTATATCAACCATCTAGAACTAGGCCAGCTTAATCTCTCCCCATCTTGAAGCTCAGGGAAATTTGAGGAAGAGGGGGCGGTAAGAGTGTAAGAGCAAAAGGATGGGAGGAGCAATGATATGTAAGCTACTCCATACTAGTTAGGGCTGAAGCAATCATAATTGGACTTTGCATGCCCTGTGCATTGTCCAACACACTGTTGACCACACAAAGTCTAGCATCTGCTAAAGGCACCAAGATTCTTGGAGGCAAAGGATTGGCAGCCACAGCAGGGTTTCTACACCTAAGGGGAACACGGGAAAGGGTTCAGGGAAAGGCCACTGGGTCCTTGTACGTCATCGGAGAGGAGGGCCCAGAGGAAAATCAGGCATGCACAAGAAAGGACTCTCTGGGAATTGGGGCGGGAGGCACTGGGGGATGGGAAGGGAGGGGGGTGGGGAAGGGGAGCAGGGGTTACGGGGGGAAGAGGAGGGAGGGAGGGAACTGGTGTACCTATTAAGTTTGTATGAGCTGAAATAATAATAAAAATGTATTCATAATAAAAAAATAAATTAGATTGTGCACTTTAATTTTAAAACATTCTTTGTACTTCTTAAGAAGGAAATGTCTTTAAATCAGATTATTATTTAGTATACATAATCTATTTTCTGGTGATGGTCAGTTAAGCCGGAAAGAGACTCTGAAAAACTTATTGTAACTTGATATTTCCACTTCAGAAACACTAGTTGACATACTTTAATGTGGATGGAGTATTGCATAATTGGAATGAGGCCATAATAGTAGCTATTTCTAGTAAATATAGAGAGAGTAATTTTATATAATGATCATCTGTGTTAGTCTGTAAGTCCCACTATACCAGAAAGAGTGACAAATCAAATTAGGACTTAGACTTTGGGGGAATGGAGAATTTTGTGTTATGAAACCACTACTTAAATGGTGAGTAAGGGTTTGTTATAATGAACTCTGACAACATACTATAATAAGGTTTCTTTGAAGAATCCACTCAGAGACAAGGTCCTCTTTTTGTCAGTCATTAGAAATGAGTCAAGTTTTCACACTAGAAAATAAAACCTAGAGCTGGAAAGATGGTTCAGTGGTTAAACCTCTGCCTCGCAAGCAGAAGGTCCTGAGTTTGGATCCCAGATCACACACAGAAAAAGCCAGGCAGAAATGGTGGTGGTCTGCCCTTCTGAATCTGGAAAGCAGAGTCTGGGTACTCGAGAGCAAAGCAAACAGGAGGTAGAACAATACAGAAAATTTCCCAAAGTCACATATGGGCCTCCACAGACACACTCGGTGCCCTCTGATACACACATACATACGTGAAAAATGCATATTTATTTATTTATTAAAAATGAAAGTTCCTCCTCCTAGAGGCTCCTCCTAGAAGACTTCTCCTAGAAAGAAAGACTCCTTCTAGAAGAAAATCAAAACTTTGGGAGCCAGAATAAGCCACAGAATATCATTAAATGATCTATTGGATTTTGACCACCAGAAATGTATAAGTATATACATATTCTTTTCACTAAAAACGTTGTTTTACTTATTGGAGATATGCTCTGAATTTCATAGAATGATGTTTTGGACTAAATCTCCAATTGAAAATGAAATATTTGCACTTTATAAATGATCTTATCTAAGTTCATGTTTGTCTTGTGTATATTTCATATCTCTTTGAAACCCTGGCCAATAGAGAAATCCAGAGGTTTCAAATTCCTCTCTGGGAAGGCATTCCCTAGGATCTCTGGTTATTTTCCACTGGAGGAGGTCCGTGACAATAAGTTTAAATATAATAATAAATTAGTATTGCTACACTAAGATTTTGTGAAGTCAGTAATGCAGAATGATATTCAGAGACAGATTTTGTTCAATCCTCATTTTAATTATCCTAACACTAGTTTGTATTGTGTAATTTCTATGACTACTACTACTCTCATTTTAAATTTAGATCTCTAAAATAAATATTAATATATAGATAAATGCATATTGGTAGGTGCATATGAGATATTGAACTTTGTCATTAGGGTTACATTGAATGTGCCATGAAATATATTTTCAAATAATTTTGCAGAAGGGATGCCCAAATGCAGCAGTAGAGAAAATATAAACAAAATTCAATGATATATGTATAAAAATGTTAAAATTAAACCCATTATCTTGTGCACTAACTAAATAAAAATTAATGTAATTAGTATATATATAAATATTTTGTTTGAAATCTTGGTTTCCAGTGTATTTATATTCTATCATTTTAATTAGCTTTTATGCTTTGAATATTTAATATATTTTCTAATGTACTGTTTAATTTATAAAACCTAAATTTATAAATTCTCTTTTCATAATGAATCTAAACTTATAAATGTATGCATATATATGCATACACATATATGCATACACACATAAGTATACCCACACAGTGCTATATATAGTGCTATCTGTGCATGTTGCTATGAGCTTGTGATTGAATCATATCTATAATAATAATGGCATCATTTTGCTTGAAATGTAATTATGATAAGCAGTATAATAAAATGCCTTGTTGATCAGTCTCTATGGCAAAGTGATCACGGTTTTCAGATTGTAGAATATCTATAGGACTTGAATGGAAAAATTTGAAAGCAATTGCTCTCTGTTACAACTAATTTAAGCAACATAATTTCTGCAAAATTTTTTTACCTATAGTTAAGCATACCTGTACTGATGTATAATACTTTCTAAGTGAAGATAAACATATTTAAGTTCTTATAAGTTCCTTTTTATCACTAACTTCTTTTCATGTTGTATTTAGTTGGCTTTTCAATACTTTTTGGCATTGTAGGTGTATAAGAGGAAAAATAACTAGAAATAACTATCAACCATCTGTTGTTCAGTAGTAATTTTAATTTTAATGTATTCAGTAATGTTTGACTTAATGATTAAGTTCAGTTGCCTGTTTTAAGAAAAAAACTTCACCACTAACAGACACATATAATTTTGAAAAAAGAGGAAAACATGATATTCTGCTCTGGAAGCATAAATATGTGCCTGACATATGACAAAATCTACTGCATATCATTAATGACTATCCTAGAAAGTACTATTGAAGCCAAGTAATAGTTCATAACTGATACCATGTTGTTTCCAGACTCCTCTTCAGCATCCCAGACTAACAAACAGTACACAATATGTACTGTTACTAAAATCCAGGTAAAATAATAAGTTCTCTAACTTCACAGCTTTTATGGAGAATCGTTAAAATTGTGAAAGAAGGCAAAAATTTTGTCGTCATTTTATTAGTACTTATGATGACCAAACTAAATATCAGAATGACATATTTTCAAGTAGATACATGTAAAATTAATTCAGATGAGGATAAGTTTTAGAAATATTCAAAAGTTGAGTAGAAAAAATCTACATGTGATACAGCAAACGAAATGGAGACATTTTAACATTTACATGAAAACATGAAATTATTGAAACCAAATGTCCACAACTCACTCTTAATAGGTATGTGTTGTTGGACTGGATTTATAAGTGACAGACAAAGGCAATCATAAATTAAGAGTCAAAGGGTGAAAATCACAATACCACATTAATTGTAATTGAAATTAAGCTATTTTGATATCTGAACAGTAGATGTCAAACCAAAAATAGAAGAAGAATGGAAACACATATTAAAGGAAATAATTCATCAAGAAGACGTAACAATCATAAATATTTATTTACCAAGAATTGAACTATCATGTTTCATAAAATAAACCTTTAAGACCATGAATGGCCAGATTGATTATAGTAAATAATGATAGGTGCCTTCTTTTCCCCATTCTTTTCTTTATATAAGTGTTCAAACCTAAAAATCAACAAAGAAACTTCAAATATAAACTATACTGTAGATAATTGTACTTTACAAATATGGACAGAGCATTCCATTTAACTGATCTGAAAGGTGTAGTCTTCTCAGCAGTTCATGACTCCTTCTCTAAAGCTGATCCCAGTATAGGCCACCACACAAGTCTGAACAAATACAAAAGAATTGATACAATTCTTCATATCCTGTTATACCATAGTGGAATAAAATTCCTAATCAACAGCAAGGGGATCACAGAAACAATTAAAAAACTTGAAGATCAAACAATACACTTTAGAAGAAAGACAACTAATACTATAATGGTGATGGTGACTACTCCACTCTGAAATGGCCATAAAGAAGCTGATTCTATCACAGAGAACCCCAGAAGGTCCCTGAGGCTTCATGTCAGCAGGGTACTCACTACTTGACCCACTCCACTGGAACTGCTATCTGTATGCCATCCATCCATCTACTCAGATCTGGTGTTATACCTTTGTACCTGGGCTGGACCCTGTAGGCTTGTGTTAACCATGCAGTAGTCAAAATGCACTGGCAGGACCTGTCCAACTTTACCTAACCCGGTGAAATTACTTGTTTCATCTGTGTCAGCTCTCTGCCACTCCTTTCATTAAGACCTATGGATTTCATGTCCTCTTTAAAATTGTGATAATAATTATGAGACAGAGAGAGAGAGAGACTTCTGGATAAATTACAGTCAATGAAACTGACCTAGCTTATGAATTTATTGTTTTGTGATGAAATTGTGATTTTGTGGAAGAAAAAATTCACTTCAATGAATAATTAATAGAGCAAGGAGGAAATTTTAAAAGTTCCACAATTAAATAAGGATGCTAGAAAAATTTACTAGAATCTTTGCAACACAGCTAAAACACTTCTACAAAGAAAACTTGCAGCTGTAAGTGCTTACATTAAAATTTTCAGAGAAAGCTCAAGCAAAACAACTTGATGATCCTAGGAAAACAAGAGTCATACCCAAATATAGCAGATGGCAAGAATTAGTAAACATTAAGAAAGAAGTTAAGGTATTGGAGATTAAAATACAAACACTTAGAAACAATAAAAATGCTTTTTTGAAAAAATAAAGACTGATAAATTCTTAGTCAAGCAAACAAAAAAGGACCCACACTGTGAAAATACAGATAAAATGGGACATGTTACAACAGATTCCACTTAAATCTAGAGGATTGCTGTGAAATATTTTGAAAATATATACTAAAATTCTTAGAAATCTAGAAGAAATGGACAAGTTCCAAGATAATATGGTGTACCAAAATTACATAAATAAAATACAAATATTTAAATAGGCTCATGCAAACAAAGAGGTTGAAGGAGCAAGTAAGAAAACACCAAGATGAGATGTGTTTACTGCTAAATCTTTTTGCCAAACTTTAAAAAAATCATGTAAAAAACACAAATCAAAAATTTTTCATTTTGTTCATTCATTCTTAAAATTAGCAAAGGAACAGGTTTCATTTTACCATATTCATTTTTAAGTCACCAGGTGAGCTAGCTTTGATCAAGTTATTGACTTTATATTGGCACTGTAAAAATAAAAGAAATCAGACATCATTATTTTTGTTTCACTTTGCAGTTAATTTACTGAATTTTATTTATCAAAGAGACACACTTTCACACTTTAACTTCTTTGAAATCACAATGGGTCTACATCCATGATTACCCTATCCAGCTAATTATACTTGCCCTTGCCCACCTATGTTCACTGTCATAGATTTTTTAATATCACAGTTGTTGAGCTGTGTACGGAATAAATTGTTCCATTGCATTACACTGTTGTCTGTAACTACAATATCATATCATTTAGTTTAAATGCATAATTAATTGTCCAAGAAAATATAAAAGAAGTACAGAAATTTGGCAGTATTAAGTCAAATGTCTATCACTGGAGAAATGTACACACGATTTCGTACTTTTGCATGAATAAATAAAATATTTTATAAGAACTATAGATGAGATGTAAAATTGCTTTACAGGCAAATTTTGAGATTCTTATTACTAGTAGCCCTACTTTAAAATCTTTTGAAACTTCCTAAAAACTCAAACCAATGAGGGACGATTTTGAATAATTTGAAAATGGAAGAAATTTCCAACAGGAAAATTGTAAGAACTTGCAATTCATTGTTTCTAAAGATCTAGAGAAACATATTGCATGTTTCTAAGCCGCCAAACCTGTGTTTGCTCCCTCATATTTTATTCACATCTGTAACTTTAGATTTCTTATGTAGTTGACTATTAAACATAGTCTCATAAAATTGATTAAAATGTAAAAACAATTGGAAATATTCAATTATCTGTGGAGAGCTGTATAATATTTTTACTCTATATGTGCAAAGAAAGAATGAGAGCCAACCTTCCATAATATTTTATTTCTTTATTGTTGCAAAGAGACTCTTAACAAACAGGACCATTTTTTGATCTGCAATGACAATAAGAACGCGTTAGAAACATGAATTTTTCTCCCATGAGATTAGTCTTCGTTATTATATACAAAAATAATCATCAGAATTTAAATGTAGAATGTATATAAGCAAGGTAAATAATGTTTGTAACTTTCAAAGAGGTTTTAAATTTCAAATGAGAAATGAGATGATTTTCATATTGTGAAATAGTGTATGTTACAACTCTACCATATTTAAGCAGTCCCAGTCCTTACCACAAATTAAAAATAAGTTCTAAGTCTTAATCTTTGAAAGGGTACTCATATATATTTATATATCACATCTAATACTATAACTGATTCTCAGGAGTTACTTCCTGAGCTTTGTGTATCAGTTACTTTTCTTCAGGCATGCAGCAGTATTTTGCAATTATTGGCCATTTTCCACTCCTGATTTCCCTTGCAGAAGATTGATTAGCACAATCAGTCACTGGAAAGCAATTTTCATCACCAAGACATCTTCTTTTCTCTTCTGATTAGCAGCCCTGCTGCAAGTTATTCAGCAGAAACAGATAACATGGAAGAACACTGCCATACAATCCTTCTGAGAAGACAAAGGGTGCTGAACCAGAGTACCACTGACAGTAGCCCAGCGAGACAATCAATAGAGCCTTGTTGTCTTGTGTTTCCGTGACACTCTTTCATTTGGAGAATGTGACCTTGAGTACTGGTTTATGTTTGTTTCTCATTTTTTGTCTTTTTGAGAATATGCATGTTCGTGGTCTTTGTAAGATAAAAAAAATATTTATCACTCAACAATAACACAAATTGTTGATTTTTATTTCCATGTACTTATTCTCCCTCCTGAAAGACAAAAGCTGTTTCTACAGGAAGCCTCAAATTAAATGAAATTCAATTGAGCCAGAAAATTATTTGTCTATTGAATGATGTATTGTTATGAAACAGTTATTAGTTCTCTATGTTCAACTTAAATTTAAAGAAGAAATATTCATAGTAAATATAGATGCCTTTTAAAAACCTGTATCAGAACACATGTATTGGAGGTACGCTCTCAGCATTCAGTCTTGAAGAATCCTTCTGCATCAGAAGGTGTTCACTACAGAAAAGCTCAAGAGACAAAAGCATGAAGTAAGTGACTGGAAATTGTTTGACCCTAAACAAGACATTTAAGTCACATCTACCACCACCCTCACCCCCTGCAAAGTGGGACAGCAGAGGACTAAATATTACTTTCTGGATATGACATGGTGGTGGCATCCATGACTTCATGATACTTGCTATACTTGAACAATAACTACACATATCAATATGTCACTATGAAAGGAAAATGATGTCAAGAAACTTCACATCTTCTGGAAAGATTGATGAGGACTAATACTGATAGGGAAGAAAAGGAAGATGTTTTCCTCAGTGTGATGCCCACTGATCTATGGTACTTGTTGGAGCATGAACCATGACAGGCATATGCCATCAAAGGTAAGCTAGATGAAATACCAGGAGGTAATATAGTAGAGAGACTTGAAAGTAAGGGGAAAGAAAGGGGTGATAGGAATGGGGATTGAAAGCATCATAAATTCACTAAATTCATGTATGCAATGCTAAAATGTTAATAAAAAAGAAAGTTGAATGTTTAATACATGTCCTATTAATTTCCCTAGCTTTCTATTCTCAGATGAAAGAAAGCATGGGGTAGCAAAATGATAAAACAAAAATGTTAATAGGTGTGGGGCCCACATGCGGTAGCTTAACATCTCCAATAGTCTCACTTCACCATTGCTTGGCTCCTGAGTAAGTCAGTTAGCATTTCTGAATCTCAGTTCCATCATCTGTACAGTAAACATAATATTAGTTACTTTGTCATGATAAAATTTCAATTTATATCATCAGTAAACAATAGTTCTTTAATTAGATGCAACTCTATATAGAAAGGTCAATATGAGCCTAAATTGTAGTTCACATCCTGATGAGGATGTGGAGAAAAAGGAGCCCTTATACATTTATACATCGTTACTGGGTGTGGAAAGTAATGTTGCTTTATGGAAGACTGAGATTTCCTGACAAAATGTAAAAAGCAAACTACTAGATAGTCTGGAAATTACACCTCCAGAAATACATCTGAAGGAAATTAAACCACTATCTTTAAGAAATATCTTCATTCTTATATTAATGACAGCAATATTCATAATAGCCAAAATACAGAGCCAATCTAACTGTCCATTGATAGATGAAAAGCAGATCAGGTGTGTGAATGTGTGTATGTGTACATGCATACACATATAAATACATGCAACAGAATATCATTCATCATTTAAAAAAAAAGAAATCCTGACAGTGCCTCCCCCCGCAATCCCCAGAGCACCAGAGCATCCTTTACTGTGCATGCCAAACTCTCAGAATAATTCTTAAACCCCTCACACAAAAGAAAGGCAACAGTGTGAGGTGATGGATGTATTATTTAATTTGATTGGGAGTAATCATTTAGCAATGTATATGTACAGAAAAATATTCTGTTTAGCTTAAGTATAGGCATTTTCATTAATCATACCTCAATAGAGCTGGAAAACAGAAAAAAAAATTGAAGAGTCTATTTCCCTGTGTATTGATTTTAATTGTCAACTTGACACTTGATGTGGTCCTTTGTTAGAGTAGATGCATGGGCAAGTCTGTAGTACATTGACTTAATTACATAATGAATTCAGGAAGGGCTAGCCTGTAGTGGACAAGACTACTTCCTGGGCAGGTTGACAAGATAGAGAGTTGGTTAGCCTTTTTTGGAAAAGCTGGCAGAATGCTTATATGCATTAGTCCTTGTCCTCTGCTCTTACCGTGGATATGTGGTCAGTTCTTTTGGCACCTGCTTGTATAACTCTCTTGCTATGATGAACTATAGCTTGGAATTGTAAGCTATAGTCAAACTCCCATTGTTCCTTTAAATTGCTCATGTCAGTTACTATGTTCAGCTACCAAATGTGAAACTAAGAAACATTGTTTTGCCATATTCAGGAAAAGGGAAAGAAGATTCTTTTTTTTTTTTTTTTTTTTTTTTGGAAAGAAGATTCTTTGGGCTCTCTCAGCCCTTTACAATTTACACCAATGTGATGGTAGAAAACCTCATCAATATTTTTACATTTTATGGAAAATCAAGAACTGGTTTAACACATTGTTGATATATCTTGAGCACAAACTGAAAAACTTCTGAAAACGAAATGAAACATTTTTGTTGATCTTGCAACCTGCTTTATTTATAGGCAAGAAAATTCTACTGAAAGAATGTCTGAATGAACTGAAAATATGAAAAATGATGAGTAATCACGTACAGAAATTTTCATTTCAAAGGAAGCAAGAACAAAAGTGTTTTTACAAAGATTAGGAATTGGTATTATGAAAACTGTAGAGGAGATTGGGGTCCTACAAATTGTGCTTTCATTCATATCTTATGGGATCATTCCAGCTTATATTTCCAACTTTCAGAAAAGAAAGGCACAATGTACCAGGAAGCCTTATAAGTTAAAAAATAAAGGCTACTTCATGTGTCATCACATGTGAATAAGCAATTAAGGGCACAGATTGGTTGAAAGGAACCATGGCTTCTCTGATTTATTGTTATAATTCAAGTTTAAAAGATTCTGCAACATTTTTTGAAAGGAAGGAAATCTATGGGAGAAGTTGATTAACATACTAAATTTAAACTAAAATTTTCAATGCTGGTAGTCAAATTTTTTAAAAATCTATATAGAAAGGGAAGCAGGAGCAGCATAAAAGTATCTGTATATTATCATGAAGTTAATGTACCATATTCTTGATATATGTAAAGGAAATTGCAACAGACAGCAGTCCTCTGTTGCCACTTTATTGTAACATATATGCATTCAGTTGTTTCAAGTGCATAGATTTCATTGCAAATGTAACCATTGAATCTAAGATGCAGTAACTTTTGTTACTAAATAATTCCTAAAATTAGCATGATAAACTAATGATATTATGTGCATTGCTTCTCAGCCATCACTGTAGGATTTGAAAATAAGTTTGATATAATAAATTATTAATTAAAAGTATCATGAGAGACGGATAGAGAGTGTACTATTCACTGTACTTTCCACATAACTAGTTTAAAGGAAACTTGCAGCTGCCAAGTCAACATAAATAAGATTTTAACTTTTTGACTTAACTTGGATTACCTCTTGCTCCCCATGGAATTCCATCTGGAAAACTTTGTCACTTTATTATCTGAGACTGTCAAGAGAATGTTTTTCATCTGGTAAGTTAATGGAAAAAAGGCACTTTTGAGTAATTTTAATCTTTATTCCAGCATGGTGAAGTTCACAAATACAGTAACTATCAGAACTTTTATATTTAATTTTTTAAAACTTTTAAAATTTCATTTTATTTATTTATTCATGTAACAGTACATATGTAGAGGTCAGAAGACAGCTTGCAGTAGTCATTTCTCCCTTCTACTATGTAGGTTGTAGGTTCTGAATGCAGGTCATTAGCCTTGGCAGAAAGCACTTTTATCTGCTGAGGGCCTTCCTTTATCTTCCTGGGACTACTTTAATGCTTCTGTTGCTTTTCCTTCTCCTCCTATTCATCTTTCTCCTCTGTTCTCCTTCTCTTCCTCTTCTTCCTCTTCTCTTTCTCTTCTTCCTTCCTCCCACAACTCCTGTCATGATTTGAATGTGAGTGATTTCTCACACTCTCATATGTTTACCTGTTTAGCTGATGTTCCTGTTTAGGAAGTACACCCTTACTCAAGGAAGGCCTGTCACAAGAGGAAGACCTTGAAGTTTGGTATTAGAGCTCTGCTTCTTCCCAGTTTGTTTTTGCTCTCTCTCTTTTCTTGATGGCTGCACTGGCCTGAACTGATCACTTGCTTTAGTCTTCAGTTATGCCTATTTCTATGAAATTCCCTCCATAGTAGACTATATTGCCTGTGAAACCTTAAGTCAAATAAATCTCCTTTTCTCCCATAAGTCATGAATGAGTATTGTTTCATGGTATTAAAAAAAATTAGCTCCCAAAGAGTCTCACAATACTAAGTGAGTAACCTACCATGAAACCATTTTCCTGGCACTACTAATGCTTCTGGTAGATAATTCTTTCATGACTGGAATATTGGCTATAGTTTTTTTAATGTAATTTATAAAAACTGAGTTCCTGTCTTATATCTAAATTTTATTTATAGACTTCCATATTTATAAAATAGATGCTGTCAGCGGGAGATTGTGGTACATGCTTATAATCTCACTACTCTGGCTGATGAAATAGGAGGATTGCTATTATTATGAGTGTAGCTTGAGATACACAACAAAAACTTGTTTACAGAAAGAAGGAAAGAAAAAAGCAAAAAAGACAGAGAGAGAAAAAGAAAGAAAAAGAGAGAGAAAAAGAAAGAGGAAGAAAGAGAAAGAAAGAGAAAGAAACAAAGAAAGAAAGAAAGAAAGGAAGGAAGGAAGGAAGGAAGGAAGGAAGGAAGGAAGGAAGGAAGGAAGGAAGGAAGGAAGGAAGGTAGGAAGGAAAGAAGGAAGGAAGGAAGGAAGGAAGAAAAAGAAAAAGGGAGAAATAGAAAGAGAGAGGAGAGAAAATAGTATTCTGCATTCGCATTGGCAGTTGTATTCTTGATAAACTGCAGACAAATGATAAAATATCAAGTATATCCTGCCATGTCATCCACAAAGATTTTTGAGAATTTCCAAATGAATCTAAAACGATATCTGAAATGCTCAATCTGTTTACATAATTTTTCAAAGCTGTACTCTATTTTCCTCTACAAACTTTTTACACTCTGTTTCCCTTGTCTCACTTTACCAGTCAATCCTGACCAATATTGATTACAATATCCAAGAAACTTTGTTACCTCAGGACTTTGTACAACCTTCTCTTTACTATGATAACATCTGGCCCATTCTCATGCTTAAGGCCACACTATACCTGACTACTTATAAAAGGTAAACCTTGGTTATTCTATAGAAATTAGATTTCCATACATCATTTGGTAATTTAGTAAAAGCAACTCATTTTCCATTATGTGTCATCATAAGTCTCAACTATATTTATCTATGGAATAATTTATCTGTCTTCACTAAATAGTAAATTAAGTCCTAGTCTTTTTGCATCTCTCTCAAATCAGTTTTTAGAGTTTAGTATGGAATCTAACATTGTCAGCCAGAGAGAATTTATCAATTATGTTCAATCTTGCCTTTAAATGGACTAAAAAAATTCAGTCAGTATATCTGCAAAAATCTGAAATTTTATTCCTTGGATCTCTTTTTCATGTGGTTTTTGTATTGATATTGTTCTTCTTCAGGGGCCTTTAATGGATGGTTATACAAATCAGTATTGATTAGCCATGAATTGTCCTCCATAATAGAGTAAGAGAAGATATCCATTGGAGAATTATGGTTCAATGAACAGTGGAAGAAGAGAATGTTCTTAAGAAAATGTTAAAGGGCCAGGCTATAATTTGTGGTGGTTGATTTGAGGGAAAAATCTTTTGTTTTGTGATCAATTGGAAACATAAGCATTCCTAGCATGCAATTTGAATTTATTTATATGACGTCAAAGTGCAATATTGTTAGAAATACTAAAGTTTTTTTTTCTTTCCTAGGTGTTTGCAAATCCATACCTTGTAAAAACTTGTTATACTCCACTAGCCAGTGGCTGTCTTCTCCAGCCCCTAGCTGGGGAAGTTCTTCATCTTTTCTTTAAACACTTTATTTATTTTATGACTGTGTGTGT
The DNA here is from genome assembly GCA_023101885.1 of Typhlomys cinereus. Lineage (NCBI taxonomy): Eukaryota > Metazoa > Chordata > Mammalia > Rodentia > Platacanthomyidae > Typhlomys > Typhlomys cinereus. The sequence continues at coordinate 12,019,354 of JALPQD010000024.1, read as the reverse complement.
GTGTGTGTCTCAGAGGGCACATGTGTCCCTGTGTAGGTCCAAGAGTGACTTCTGGAATCATCCTGGATTTCTTCTACCTCTCTTTTGTATCACTCTGCAATTTCCCGGCATCAGTGCAGGCCACCATCCTTTCTACCTGGAGTTTTTTTACGTGGGACCTGGGATCTAAACTCAAGTTCTTCTGCTTGTGAGGTAGAGTCTTAACCACTTAGCCATATTTCTAGCCCTCTTCAATTTTTTTCAACTTTACCAGAGGGGGAGGAGGGTAAACATTCAGACTGCAGTGGGGAAACCCTGCAATAAGTTCTTTACAGAGGGTAAAAAGTTAGAAGATACTGAGGAAATTAGCTAATCCACACAGAGAAACATTTTTTTTTAAATCCCAATCCTTTTTATTCACATTCACCTCACATGGCAACAAATTACTCAACAAGTTACCTAAGCTCCAGTTTTCTCATTGGTTAATGAGAATAATAGTATTGTGTTGTTATGCATCTTTCATGAAATAAGGTACACACCTGCTTGGAGCTTCTTTGAAAGTAGCTACTCTGGTGAGCCATCTGGTGATTCTTAGAGAAGTTAAAGATTGAAATGCCATATGACCCTGCTATACCACTTTTGGGAATAATCCCCCATACAGAAAAATTCACCTCCATAGCACAAGCACGACCATGTTCATAGCAGCACTGTTTACAATAACAAAGTCATGAAATCAGCCCAAATGTCCAACAGTTGATGAGCGGATAAGGAAAATGTGGTACATTTATAAAATGGAGTACTACTCAGCCATCAAAAATGATGAATTAATGTAATTTGCCAGGAAATGGATGGAATTAGAAACAATATTGAGTGAAGTATCCCAGACACAGAAACTTAAGTGCCATATGTACTCCCTAATAGGTAGATCCTAGTACCAAACCCACTTAGAGACACTCAAAGACAAATCTCTGTAATACCTACAGTAACTGCAAAGATTATAAACTGGAGGGATGGGGAAGGAGGGCTCTACCAGAAACAGAGGGGACCATGTTACAGCAGAGAAAATAGGCCACCATCAAGGACTGCAAGTAAGTAATGAGACATCTGATTAAGTTCACAGACTTTCCTTCCTGATCATTTCTAACTGATGGGGTATGATCTTACAAGAAGGGGAGGGCATATAAGCTGCCAGATAGAAGGTAACTATTTTGCAGATGGGTGATTGACCCCTCTCTCACCTCAGTCTCCTACTTGTATTCCATCTACCTTTGAATATACTCTTATAACAAGACTCTAATTTAACAGGCTTTTATCTCTGACCAGGGGGTGACATCCAATACCCATCAGGGCATTGCAGGAGCAGCAAAACAGAGAAACGTTTGTTAACACATTTGTTAAGCCAGGGAAGGATCCAGGAGCTATAGGAATATAATAAGGTCCCTTTTGTTCAAGGCAGCAAGGAACACTGCACAAAGTTCTATACCTCTCACTGTGCTCTCTTTGCCATTTTCTTGCCCAAAATTTTACATTTACATTGTAAGGCTGAACCTCAGCCAGTGGGAGACAGTCCAGCCCCCATCTTTCCCTCCTAAGAGATAAAAAGTTTCAGATACTTGTCAGATGCTTGTTTGGAGTGTCTGTGTTTCTCCTCCCCTTCTCCTCCTCCCCCTCCCTCCTCCTTTTAAACTTTCTTCATTTTCTTTCATATTTTCAAGACAGGTTATTGTTACCTCAGGTTAATCACGATTTCTCCAGCATGCCTCAATCTCCCAATTACCGGTTTTTACATAAATGAACCACTATCTTTGCATCCTGCTGAATTTCAACAAGTGTTGGTGCCTTAGGGGGCAATTTTACGTCCCATACTAGGTTTGTGCCTAGGACGAGGTTAAAAGCATATTCCTGAAATAAAAAGTAAAGGATAAAAACTAAATGGGAAGAAGTGTATAGCATTACAGTCCATCCTTTTCTCTTACAGAAAGTCTTTAATGGGACTTTGACTTACTTAGAAGGGATCAAAATTAATATTACTTAAGTATATATTTTTTACAAATTCTAAATCCATGCTCTTACCAAAGATTTTTAGGGCCCTTAATCTTAATGTCATCATAAAAATCAGGATAGTATTTTAAATGTAACTTTGTAAAAATTAGCTATGGACATTGATTTTAGAAAAATTGTTTTGCTATTATTTATTGATTCTGTTAATCCTGTGTTATCTCTGCCATAAAAATTATATAATTTCATTAAAACTCATGAAATATTTATAAAATATCCCTTTTGTTCGTTATTGTATTATCATTCTTCAGGTTCCAGGAAGAATAATTTTGCAATTATAACCTTATAAATGTCTTGTACAGTAGAACTGACAACAAAATGCCTTTCACATTGTTTGGAAAACTGTCCTTGAGGCACTTGTCCTTGTATCCACTGTCATCTTTACCAGAGCAGCTGTGGTTACTCAGAGGAGACCTCGATAAGATCTGGTTTACTCAGGTTCCCTCATAAAAGGAGAGTCTTGGCAGTGTCATTTGACCCTTGTTTGAAAATCTAGCCACCCTGTACAAACCCCTAGCTTCATGTAACCCCTAGCTGTATGTAATCCTGCTTCAATTGCATGTGGTCCTAGGGCATGTTGCAATCTATAGAAAATGGAAGGTTAACTGAAGAGGGGGACTCATGTCACCCAGGCTATGATGGGAGTTTTTGGTGATACAATTGTTTTAAAGTCATCGGAACTCTGAAGTAAGCCCATTAAATTCATTGATTCAATAAGCAGAACTGGAGTAGAGTTGTTCCTTTGATCCACTGAATAGATTTTTAGGTCTCCCTGGAAAAATGAATGTCTTAGAAATACTCACAAGAATACATACTTAGAAAGATATGCATTTGGTGTATACACACACATATATATGCATACACACATATGCATATCTGACTACTTAAATGTAACTACTGTGATTTTTTTCCTAAAAATAAATCTTAAATGTAAAATGAAAATTATCATAAAATTTAATACACATTTAAAGGGAAAACTTTGTTCTTAACCATTGGATCAAAACTGTTCATTTGATGCTGGTAACATCACAAATATATATCTGCAGGATAAAAATTTAGAACTGTAAAATTCATGGTCATGAGTCCAGCAACTCTATTACTAAGCATTTAAATCATCTCAATCCTAAGTGTACTTTTTAAGCTTTGGTGTATCAATTGTTATTTATCCTTTTTTTTTCTTTTTTTGTGTCTGTGTTATTTATTTCTTAATAAAAATCTATTTTTAACTAGAAAATGCACTGTTTATAAAATTATTCTTGAAAAACAAAAGATGTTTCAATATACCACAAGACAACCTCAAAGATGGGATATTCATTCTTTATGTGGAAACAACAGTCTTATCTCCAGATAATGAATATTAGGATTCAAAATTCACTGTGCATTTGAATAACCATTACCACAAAAAAAAAGCATTAGAAAAGCTTCCAGTGTTGTATGGCTACATCAAACATTCAGTAAAACTGAAATTTTTCAACTCCATAAGTAAAATGAGAAGGCTAAATTCCTGCCTGAAAATTATAATCTAAACCCATAACTATACAATGCACTCATTATCTTAGGTTATGGGAAGGGGAGGATAGAGGAGAGGAGAGAAGGTAACTAAACAGGGGAAAAAAGATGTGGGGGAAAGTATTATGTACTGAAGAACGTAAGTTGACCATCAAACTCAAGATTGAGTCCACTTCCTATCGGAACAAAGACCAAAGTCCAAACTCTGAAAATTAATTTAAGAAGATGGAGCATGGGCACAAACAATTACAAATTAACAATGAGACATTGCACACATGAAAGAAAAGATTACATTGGATTTTATTTCTGTAAAAATGTCTGTAAGATTTGTTTATATAGATTAAGAAAAAGTAATTTAGTGTATCAATATCTTACTCACTTAAAGCATTGTTAATGAACTATTTACTAATAAACAGTCCTACACACTTGACTACGTAGGAGTTCTGATATGCTCCTTTATGCTCCATTCTCCTTTTTTTTATTCTTTTAAAGCATCACACCACAGATGACATATTTGTGAAGCCATGAGTCAGTTTTATTGCATCCTTAATAGAAGAAACAAGCTTCATTTGGAAAGAAAATAATTTTTAAAAGCTCTGAACCAGGTGTTCTCTGACATGTTGAGAGAGAAAGCCCTAGACTTATGATTCACCTGTGTCATTCTGAAATAGTCCAATCATTTCCATTTTATTATGCCCACCAAAAATTCTGGTTCTTTATGAGACAAGTTCTTTTGATCTCTACCAACAGAGATTATACACTATTAATGCCATGTTTCCTTAAAGTTAAGGTGGTATTTACAAAATATATTTAAGACAGAATTCTGGAGATTGTAGGGCTTAGTAAAACACAAATAGATTTTGTGAGAATTACAGGAATATTTTTATCCCATCTATGAACTTTCTTTAAAATTTATTGGTGGCACAGGAACTTAGATATCCTTTGTGTCAGTCACACGAGCTGCTTTTTAAAGAACTGCTGCCATACTGAGTTTTCACAAGAGTTCAATGAACCAGTATTAAATGCACAAGTAGGAGAAGACATAGTATACTACAATCACTGTCCTTTGACAAGTAGAATATACTGTCCTTCAGAGTTCCTTTTTCTGAAGCTGAGACTTGGGCAGTAATTGAACTTGATTCCTTCTACATGCATTGCAGGAATTTTGACATGCACTTGAAATATATTGCTGCCTACTGCTTGCTTTTTAATCATATCTGTGAAAAACAGTACCACAGAGGAGATTTAAACTGAGATCATTCTACTGTTCTGAGTCTTGAAACATTAAGTTGCTCCCCTATATTGCAGGAAAATATTATTTTTCTCTGAATTCTCCTTTATATTGTTGCTTTGTAAATATCCATTGCCCCTGATAAAATCTTGGATATTTCCCCTGGAGATTTTCCATTCTCTTTTAAATAATAACCAGAATGAATCCTTTAAATCTCTTTAAAACTAATTTAAATACTAAACTTACTCAGATGTAAAAATTTTGTTCAATAAACAAGATTGGTTTTAGTACTGGAAGACTACTGCAGGCAAAGGACATGAACTGACTTCATGAGTTATCTGTTAATTATTATGTAGCTGGTAATTAGTTTCATGAACTGGAATCTTGTAACATTTTGCTAACTAATTTCCCTGTATTATGTCCCCCATTGAACTGTTTTCCACTTCACTTGCATTGTTGCTGATAAATTACCACCAAACCACTTAAGGGAACAAGGGATTTATTCTCTCTTAAGATTTCTGGTTACATCTCCTTATCCAGCTTGGCAAGAGAGCCAAAACCAGTGCCAAAGGAACTGGCCACACCATATCCACATAACAGCTGAGAGATGGACTATCCTTACTTGCCAAACCAGCATGTCTGGCTAAGTATAAACAAGGATGCCCATTTTCTCAAACAATTCCCTCCAATTTATTCCCCTGCCCCAGGACTAGTCTCTTCCACCATGGACTGGGCCTTCCCCATTCATTAGACAATCTCCTGCAGATTTTCTCTGGGCTTAACTCAACTACTAATTCTCTACAAATGTGCCCAGAGCTAAACCCTCAACTGGCAAGTTCACGCCTCTATCTAACAATGAGAACATGTATTGATACAGTCTTACTGTGGACATTGTTCTTTGTATTTCTTTTTTTTTTTTTTTTTTTTTTTTCAGGGGAGAGCGCGAACGCAGTCCCCCACTACCACAAATTATGCAGTCGAGTTTCCCACATTTGGGGAAATCGCAGGGGTCAGCACATCCGGAGTGCAATGGATAAGCCTCGCCCTGGGAAAACCACCTTCGTGATCATGGTATCTCCCCTGCCAGGTAAGTATTGTTCTTTGTATTTCATCAAGGGAACATTTTGTGTCTGGCTGTAAACACAGAACTAAAATTTTGGTTTCTGGTTATTTAACCTTTAGTTACAATTTCTATATTTTCCCTATTATTTTTCTAGACTGGAGTGAATTCTAGAATGTCCACAAACAGAACTCAGTGTCATAATGGAACCAAGGTAACTTTCACTTCTGATTCGCTTTTCTTTGGGAGGATGGAGGAAATAGAACTAGCCCCTGGGATAACCACATCTACTCTGGGTCACTGAGTTATTTCATCAGTCCTAGGTCTTGCTTTTAAATTCATAGACATAAATCAGATGTTGCTCTTTTGGTTTCTCAGGCTCTCAGAAACATACTGGAAGCTCTCTTCACCGATACTGAAACTTTTATTGAGTCAAGGTGAAACGAATCACAGTTAAGCATGTTTTTTTTAAAAAGAATTCCCACAAGCACACAAAAATGCATCCTCTCTCTCCTACTTACCACTAAATATGTAATGAATTGATTAAATTGAAAATAAACACTGCAAAGTGTTAGGGGAAATGTGGATCAGCTACATCACTTATCCCATTTATAGGAGAATAAACTAATATGATCATGTTTGACAATTATGTAGCATGATATAACTAGGTTGAAAACTTCCATTCACTCTGACCATGCAACTCTTTGGACATGTGTACACTGATTCAGCAAAAGGACAGTTATACAAGTTCTTTTGGAATTAGGCAAAACCTTAAATTTACTTTCATATCATTAAAAGACAGTGATATATCTACACAGTGCCATGTTCCATATCATAAAGGATGAACAGCAGTACCAGTATATTAAAAATCCATCACCGTATAGATGAAAGCAGGTTTTAGAAAAGAGCATACTACATGAAATTATTAATGGGAAATTCATAATAAAATAAGCTCCTTCATACTTGCTTAGAAGGCAAGAGCAGTGGGGCCACAGGGAAAAAACTTGAAAGTAAATCCGTGGTGCTTTTAGTGTTCTTTTCATGTTCTACAGTTTATGTCATGAGCATATTTAACTCATAAAAATTTATTGGGCTGCAAATTTATGTTCTTTACTTTTAAATACTGTACTTTGATAAGAGTTACACAAGAAAACTGAATTTATTATGTAACAAAAATCTTATCCTCTTACATGAGCTGGAAGAGGATGTGAACTATTCATGCCAGCACTGGGCCATGAGCTTTACAAATTCTTCACAGATGAGCTGCCCTTTGGCTTAGATTATGTGGTTACCAAGCAACTATTATTCTCCTTTCAGCCTCTGTGTCCTCTTTTTGAGCCTACAGGATAATTTGCATTTAGTACCATTATATAAATGATACCCCTTCATACATGATATCAGCAGCTTGGAGGATCCAAATGAAGACTCTGCCCATGCTCATTCACTGGCAGAAACTATGGATCAAAAGATGCCAAAAGCTATAAAAGGACTAAAGGTATACCAAATTGGAGGTGAAGAGACTATCACTACTGCATTGGCCTTAAAGGTCACAATTCTGGCCTTTTACTGGCCAGATTTTCTATTAGTATCCTTACTCATTCACATTGGGTATCAACTGCATAACAATGGAGGTGAGGTGGGAGAAGCTTTGGACAACATATCAGAGTGAGGAAGCCTAGCCTACTTTAACTTTGGCCAGTTCTTTCATTGTGGTGCAGCCAGGTATGCTTGAAGCAGCACCGAAGCAGAAGGCTAGTTGGTGTAACAGTTTGCCTGCATAGTTTCTGATAAATGACCATCAAATGGGTTAAGAAAACAAGGGACTATTTTCTCTTATGATTCTGGTTACAGTTGTTCGTTCATCTTAGCAGGAGAACTCACGCCAGCACCAGGGCCAAGGGAACTGGCCATACCATCTCTACATAATGGCTGAGAAAGGGACGATCCTTACTTGCCAGACCAGCACATCTGGCCAGTATACAAAAGGATGCCAACTTTCTCAACCATCTCTCTGTATTTTATTCCAGGGTTTAGTCTCACCCACCACCACGAGCTGGACCTTCCCCATAAGCTAGACAATTTCCTGTAGGGTTCCTTTGGTATTAACTAAAACACTAATTCTCTACAAATGTGCCCAGAGCTTAAACCCTCAACTGTCAAGTTGACACCTGTGCCTAACTATGTCAGACAATCTAAAGAGGATTACTAAGTCTCAGGAATGAAGATATTTTGCCTCTCAATGTACAAACTGAGAATCATTCTCAGTTTGTCAATGTCACAAACAACATAAGAAATAATCACATTTTTTATATCCCAATCAACTTTAGGTGGCACAGAGGTGTTTCATAGGTGCAAATGGCCTTTGAATGTTTTAGATTTAAAGTAGAGAATAATACATTGGTCACAGTTTTTAATCTCATATTTATGAAAAATAATCTTTACAAAATAATGATTTTATTGAATTAATGTTGTTCTAAAAATAGTAGAACTGAGCTTCTGATCAGTCATTAGCCAGGAAACTATGAAGAAATAAAAAGGCAACCATTTAAATATCTTTAGCTTAATATTCAATAATTATAGTAATCTCAGAAGACTTTGGTAGGTGATATCTGAAATGGTACCATTCTTTTGTTCACTGTACTGTCTAATGTGAACTTTATGCCAGAATTCATTATTAGCAAATTTTTTCTCTTTCAATTGTCAGGATATGAATTCCTGTGTTTTTCTTATATTTAGTTCATTATAATACAAGTAGTAATTTCTGAGAAGATTCTCCTATAACCAGCTACGATTATTAGATAATGTAATAGAGATTTTCTGAATGGAAATTTTTCTGAAGATATGCCAAGGAAAAATGATGGGCCTTTTGAAATTCTCTATTTTAATATAGTAAGAATCAGTAAGATAATTTTTTAACAAAGTTTATATATAGCCCTACAAAGTTATTTATAGATCCCTCACATTTAAATGCAACTTAGTATGTCTGAGGTAACCATAATTCAGAGCTATTGTTGAGAGTTTAAAATCATGTTTTTGCACTGTACTTTATGCTGCTTTTCCTTCTTAAGTTGCAATATTTTACTGGAAGGTCATGGGGGCACACAGATGTAATGGTTTGAATATAAGTTGTCCCCTACAGTCTCATGTGTTTGATCCTAAGTTGATGTTTGAAGGTTATGGCAACTTTGGGATGTGGACCCTTGCTAGAAGAAGATAGGTCACAGGCAGTAGGCCTTGAGGTTGGTTAGCCCCACCCTGCTTCTTCTTGTAGTCTTGTGTTCTTGGAGATATCAATTTGCTTCCATGATAGACTTGACTTAGGCTGTCTCCACTTTCTGTCAGTCAACAATGCCTTTCCTGCCATTATGCATGCACTTCCCCTCTAGAACAAGTAAGTTAAATAAATGTCACATTCATCCCTTAAATTGAATTTGTCTTGTTTATCAAAGCAACAGAAAGAGTAACTGATACAGTAGGTAAGGAACTCTTCTTGGGGCTAGTTCTTGAACCAGTCATTTGGTTCTGGGCAAGCTGTGATGCAGTTATTCTTTTAGTCATAAACTGATTTCCAGAAAGTGCTAGTACAACTGCTGTATGCATGGTGCCAATAGTATGCAATTCTGCTGGGCTTCAACTTAGCACCTTAATCTTCACCAAGCTGAGCCCTGAAGCTGGCATCTGTTTGACAGCATGTCTACTAGGAAAAATATGATCCTGAGTTATGGCCCCTGGGTGTTAGGCTTCAGGTCAGTTACCTGTATCTGGCTTATCTGGAGATACTCCATTTTGCAGATTATACTCCTGGAACCAATTGAAGAGCTGAGCTTTAGCATTCTTCTAGGTCTTCTTAGCTATTACCCCATACTACCTTCTTGCATAGTGCCCCGGCCCGCGGGACACTCTGAGAACTGGGTAACCTAGGAGGGGGGAGGACAAATGAAGGACAGGAGACACAAAGAACAAGAGCAAGTCGAGAGTTCCGATCAAGCTCTAACTTTATTGAACCAGGGAAGGGTTTATATAGTTCTTGGGGGGAAGGGGCTTCCCAGGGCAGGGGTTTAGGCGGGAAAACCATTTGGCCAGGCAAGAAATGTTGCTAGGAGACTGAGGTAGATAAGATAAACCACAGATGGTCTCTTGCTTCTCTGACAAAGGGGCTCAGCTATGGGGGAAACAGAGACAGAGACAGGCAGGCACCCAAGATGGTCACTTGGGCAAAAGGTCATTTTTTATGGCTCCCAGCAGCATAGTTCAGAGTTTGTCTAGGTAAATGTTCAGAGAAATTTCAACTTTACAATGACATGGTTAGAAATCTGCTACCTCAGAGTAATGATTTATTCCTAATGATTCTTCAGATAAATTAACATGTCCATCATGTCTTATAGCTTGTTTCTACAGGTGAGTCCTTGGTAGAGACAGCTCATCCATTATGGGTAGGATTATATGTGAAGGCCATTGATACTGATTTACAGGCTCAAAGGAAGGATTCCTGCTTCACCACAAACTTGGTTCAGAAGTCAGTACCAGACAGGCACACATTGTTTATCTGAACTTATTCTCTTTCTTCCATAATGTCCTTAATGGCATGCAAGTAGTATCAATAGTTTCAGGAGACCTGTTTTCCTGTCTCTGATACTTCACCTAAGTCATTGTTAGTTTATTCTGGTGACATATTTTATGAAGGTAGTATACAGATAGTATGTTAGTTTGTCATTGAGACTCTGCATGATGATGATCTCAATAGACACCAGCAGAGCAGTCACAGATCCTATGTAGAGCTGAACACACAGTACCCATAAAAGGAAACAAATATCCTGTGGTCACTCATCCCCTGGTAGAATTGAGTATATGAAAGGTATCTCTAGTCCATTGTACATTGGAGGGCAATACTTAGGTTATTCGAGGACAAGGAACCCTAACCTGGCAAAAAATATTACAAATCATGTTGAGGAGAAGGACCTGAGAAATATAGTGTTGGCAAGTGGAGCTGATGTAACATTTTTAACATCTTTATGGAAACATATTTACAAACCATATATTATATAATAACTAATTTTTAGGACCAGAGAGATAGCTCAATCATTAAAACCTTTGTCTCACAAACAGAATGTCCTAAGTTTGTATTCCCACATAAAAATGCCAGAGAGATAGGCCAGTGGCCTATAATTTCAGCCCTGGAAACTGGAAGCAGGGAAACCCCAGAACAAAGCTATAAAAAGAACTCACAATCCAGAATGATGCTTTATGTTACCCTTTGGGCCCCAACAGGCACACACATTCAAGTGTCCTCTTTTAAAAATGCCCATACGTGTACATATACTACAGGGAAAAAGCATTCAGAATGACAAACATAAAAATTAATTTTTAGTGAGGTATGGAATTATATAATCATAATCCTACATTCCAGTTTATATCCAATCTCCAATCTAATCACAAGCCCTGAGCAGTGAAGAATATGTATGTGTCTCTATATATTTATATATTCTGGATATTTCAGTGAAAGTGCATACTTTCACTCATCTACATTTCAAAAAGATTAATCTTGTAATTCCATGTAGCAAAAAGTATTTCTTTATATTTCATTGACCTTCACAAGTTGTATTCATTTTTTATATTACCCATTTTTTTATTTCAGAGACAGAGGGTAAGGAGAGAAAATACAGAAAATAAGAAAGAAAGAGATAGCACACATGCAACATACCTGTGAAATTAAGAGGACACATTTCTCTCCTACTACCATGTGGACTCCTGGGATTGAACTCAAGTCATCAGGTTTGCAAGTTAGCATGTTTATCTGGTGAACCATTTCACTGACCCAACAGTAGTAGCTTTTATTCATATTGCTCATGCATTCATCAATTGATGGACATTTAATATGATTTTACTGTTTGATTATTATGGATAATGCTGCTTAGACTATTTACATGCGCTTCTGTAAATAAACGTGTCATGGTTTGAAATGTGTCCTCTACAGTCTCATATATTTGGTAAGGTCATGAAACCTTGAGAGATGGAGCCTTGCTGGAGGGAGTCAGTCACAAGGGGTGGGTCTTAAGGTGGATTAGTTCTACCCTACCTCCAGGAAAAGTCTGGCTTGCAGCAAGCAGCTCTCAGCCTCCAAGAAGTCCACAGTGACTTAGTCTCCTCCAGCTTTGGCCAGCCAGCCATGCTGCCTCCACTTTAAAAGACTGTTTATCCCCTCTGGAACCATAAGCTGAGTAAATCTCCCTTTCTCCTTTAAGTTGCTTGACTTTGGACGTTCTCTCACAGCAATAGTTAAGAGTAACTGTTACAGAAATTGGTACAGGAATAGGGTATTGCTGTGAGATTAAGAGCAGCTGATACCACAATGTGAAGTTGTTTGTGAAGTTGAGATAAGTTGGTACCCAGCAGAATGGCCAAAGCTGTAATGTGGCTAATATGCCTCTGGCACTGTTTGTTGGCAGAAATATGGAGAACTTTGGGAATTTGTGCTGGGAAAGTCTTTGTGTCTTGGTTATGGGGCCAAATGGCCCTTTCTCGTGAGAGCTCCAGGGAGAGCAATGCTGTGAGAGACAGAGGCAGTGGGAGACCAGCATATGATGGTCCAGAAGGGAACAGAGACTGTGTTTGCACATGGACAAGTAACACATGGAGTCATGTGTTGGCAGGGAGTTTAATTAAATTTTGCCCTCCTTCTAAAAGCTTGCCTGAAGTTAAACTGGAGTACTTGGCAGACGAAATTTCAAAGCAATATAGCCTAGACAATGTGATATGGCTACTTGTTGGTTGTCTTCAGAGTTATGATAAAGAGCAAAGAATCAGGCAGGAGAAGCAAAAAACGGCAAGATCTAATTATGAAAAATACAAAGCCAAACTTAAAGAGTTGAACCAGGAAAAAGCAGAGAGCAAAATGTCTGTTAAAGAGTTTAGCTCCATTTGTAAATCAAAGACTACTCTCAATTTGAATAATAGGAGAGGCCCTAGCTTGAGGGCAAGATCCTCAGAGAAGGTTCCCACCCATAAGAATACAAATCCTTTCAGAAGAAATGAGCTAAAGAGGAGTTGCAAGGGTCTACTTCTTCCATAAAGTTACTGTCCAGGTGTGAAAGAGCTTTTTCCCATGGTCAGCACAGAGAAACTGAATCAGCTGTGATTCAAGGGGGCCAGTCTTGGCAAAGTCATCCCTGGGGTTCTGATTTTAGAGGCATCAAAGTTGCAAGAGGGAGGAGATGGTGGAGTACTCCTCCAAGATTTCAAAAAATGATGGAAGCCAGGCAGCGTGAGGCAGAGGTCTGTAGTTTAGAGGCCCAAGAAGGGTAGTTTGTGCTGTGGAGTTAAAGCCTGATTTGCCATTGAGAAACAAGGAGTTAGAGATGCCAGAGACAACATGGGACATCTGCCAAGGAAAACTGTATACCCTGGAAAGAGTCAGCCCAAAAGAGTGATGTGTTCTATGGGCAGCTGCATTGGAGGGGTAGAACCAAAGCCCTTTGGAACCTAGATGATTTCAATGAGAGGCTCACCTGTAGGACTTGAAGCTACAAGACTCAGAGTTTGTCCTGCTGGTTTTCAGTCTTGTTATGGACTGGTCTTTCCTGAATATGTCCCCATTTCTTCTTTTTGGAGTGATAATGTTTATTCTGTGCCATTGTATGTTGAAAGTATATAACTTGTGTTTTGATTTTACTGGAGGCTTTGGACTTTGGACTTTTGGACTGTGTTGGGACTACTCATGCAGTCTATGAATACTTTTAAAGTTGGACTGAGTATAGTTTGCATAATGAGATGGCATTAAGCTTGTGGGGGCCAGGGGTGGAGTGTCATAGTTCGAAATGTGTCCCTCACTGTCTCATGTATTTGGCAAGGTCAGGGCACCTTGAGAGATGGAGCCTTGTTGGAGGAAGGCAGTCACAAGGAGTGTGTCTTGAGGTGGATTAGTCTCACTCTACCTCCAGGAAAAGTCTGCCTTTGCAGCAAGCAGTCTGACACCTCTTAGCCTCCAAGATGTCTGCAGTGACAGACTCCTCCACCTTAGGCCAACCAGCCATGCTACCTTCACTTTAAATTTTTTTTAATTATTTATTCAATTTTGTGTGTGTGCGCATCTGTGTGTGTAGAACCACGGAGGAATTCGGGAGCCACCACGGACGCCTCCACCTCCTTCTGCCCCGGGATTCACAGGCTCCTCCCTACCAGGACCAGAAGCGCAGGCCGCCCCCGCCTCCGCCTGGCATCTATACGTGGGATCTAGGATCTGAACTCAAGACCTTCTGCCTGCAAGGCAGAGGCTTAACCCCTGAGCCACCTCTCCAGCCCGCCACCTCCACTTTAAAAGACTGTTTCTCTCCTCCCACCAGCCAGCCGGAGGTGCGCAGGGCCAGGGAGGAGGAACCCCCATGTCTGGGCCCTGCCACAGCTCCCCCAGGTTAAATAATGCACCGCCGATGCCCCATCCTCCCTTTCCCCACTCCACCACCCGGGCCCGCTCTGGGTCCAGCTGGGCCTCAATGCGACCTAGGTAAGCTCCGTCCCCGCCCACCCGCAGAAACCATAGGCCAAATAATTCAGTTTAGTGAAAAACGCACAGAAATTGAAAGAAGATCTTAAGAATTAAAACGACAGTGCCAAAGTCAAAGTGCAAATCCATGAGAAACAACACTCAAGTAAACAAATCTCCCACTGAAGGAATTAATCCTATAATGTTAGACTCCAACCAGAACAAACCCACGGAAAATGGCCATGAAAGCCTGACCCAGTAGAACGACTTTCAAAATATGATCATTACCATGTTCAATACTATGAAAGACGAAATCCGGGAGGAATTAAATAATCGAATCAATCGCGTTGAAGAGGAACACAACAGACACTTGGAGGAGTTGAGAAAAACAGTGCAAGAAACAAAAACAGGCATAAAGCAGTTAAAACAGACTCAAGCAGAGGTTAAAACTGAGCTAAAAGACAAGTTATCTTCAGCCCAGAACTACACAGAGTCTTATCAGCAGAACTAACGAAGTAGAAAACAGAATTTCAGACCTTGAAGATAAAGTGGGAGTATTAACCGACTCAATGGAAGAGGTTTTTAAAGCCACAAAGATATTTGAGAGAAATATCCAAGCAATATGGGAAACCCTGAAGAAGCCTAACATGCATATTCATGGAATACCAGAGCAAGAATCTCAAAATACCACCCCTGAGGAAATTTTTCAAATGATCATCAAGTAACACTTTCCTCACCTAAAAAAAGAGAGGCCCATACATATACAAGAGGAATTCCACACCCCAAACTTATATGACCAAAACAGAAGCTCGCCACGGCAAATAACAGTAAAAACACTCCACATTCAAGATAAAGAAATGGTGCTGAGAGCTTCAAGGGAGAAAAAACAAGTCACTTTTAAAGGTAAACCTAATTAAAATAGCAAATGACTTCTCAGTTGAAACAGTAAATGCAAAAAGAGCTTGGAGAGGGCTGGAGAGGTGGCTCAGGTGTTAACCCTCTGCCTTGCAGGTGGAAGGTCCTGAGTTCGGATCCCAGATCCCACGTATAGACACCAGGCGGAAGAGGGGGCGGCCTGCGTTTCTGGTCCTGGTAGGGCAGAGCCTGTGAATCCCATGGTTCTATATACACACATACACACGCACAATTGAATAAAAAAAGAAATAAAAAAATTTCAAAAAAAAAAAAAAAGATCTTGGAGAGACATACTTCAAGTATTGAATGAGCAAAAATGTCAATCCAGGCTGATTTACCCTGCAAAACTATCCATTATGTTCGAGGGAGAAAGAAAAATTTTCCAGCACAAAGACAACATGAAGGGATACATGTCCACCAAACCAGGCCTTCAAAAAATGCTAGAAATGATATTCAAGCTTGAAGGAAAAAACAGGCATATCCGGGAGAACAGAAGGGAAGTATAACACCATTAAAAGCGAAGCAATATACTTATAAAAACTACAAACATAATAAATGTCTGGAATTAAAAATAGTTTCTCCATTATAACAATAAAGGTTAATGGGATTAACTCACTGATCAAGAGACACAGATTACAAATTTGGATTAAAAATCACAATCCATCAATCTGCTGCCTGCAGGAAACGAATCTCATCACAAAAGATAGGCATGCCCTAAAAATAAAAGGCTGGTCAACAATTCTACAAGCTAATGGAAGCAGAAAACAGGCAGGGGTAGCCATTATGCTATTGGACAAAGTGGACTTCAAACCAAAGAAAATTATAAGAGACACGGATGGATACTACATCTTAGTCACAGGTACAATTCACCAGGAAGACTTCACAATACTGAACATATAAGCACCCAACACAGCCCCTCCCACATTCATTAAGCAAACCCTACAACGTCTAAAGCAAGAAATCAATTAAAAATGATAATTCTAGGGGATTTCAATACCTCCCTGTCAACATGGGATAGATCTACAGGTAAAAAACTTAACAGAGACTCGTTGGAGCTTAACCAAACCCTTACTGAAATGGACCTTACAGATCTCTATCGTACTTTTCATCCACGCACCAAAGAACACACATTTTTTTCAGCAGCACAAAGAACTTTCTCCAAAATAGATCACATATTGGGCCACAAAACGAATCTACACATATACAGGAATGCTGCAATTCTAGCCTGCACCTTATCAGACTACCATGGCCTAAAGGTTGAAATCCACAACACAATGAGCAACAGAAAATACACTAAGTCCTGGAAACTTAACAATATGATGCTGAATGAGAACTGGATTCAGGAAGAAATTAAAAAGGAAATTCAAGATTTCCTCAAAGTGAACGATAATGAAAATACAACTTACCAAAATCTCTAGGACACAATGAAAGCTGTCCAAAGACATAAGTTCATAGCTCTTAATGCCTACATCAAAAAAATGGAAACATCAGAAATAAATAACTTAACAATGCAGGTTAAAGACACTAGAGCAATCTGATCCAAAAAGCAGTAGAAGGAAGGAGATAAGCAAAAAAAGGGGAGAAATATCTGAAATTGAGTTTAGGAAAATGATAGAGAAAATCAACCAGTCAAAAAGCTGGTTTTTTGAAAGAATCAATAAGATTGACACACCCCTAGCTAAATTAACTAAAAGCAGAAGAGAGAAAACCCAAATTAACAAAATCAGAAATGAACATGGAGTTATCACTACTGATACCCAAGAAATCCAGAGAATTATAATGTCATATTTCAAAAACTTATACTCTGTGAAGTTTGACAACACAAAAGAGATGGATGAATTCCTAAGGAAACACAACTTACCTAAATTGAATCAGGAAGTTGTGAATTATTTGAATAGTCCTATAACATATGAGGAAATTGAGAAAGTATTCTCAAATCTTCCCACCAAAAAATGTCCTGGACCAAATGGATTCAGCACAGAGTTCTACCAAACATTTAAGGAGCTAATAACACCAATACTCCTTAAACTGTTCCATCAAATAGCAAAGGAAGGAACACTACCAAATTCCTTTTATGAAGCTAATATCGTCTTCATCCCAAGATCTAATAAAGATACACTTAAAAAAGAAAACTATAGGCTAATCTCTCTGATGAACACAGATGCAAAGATTCTCAACAAGTCTAGCAAATCAGATTCAAAAACACATCAAAAAGATCATTCACAATGATCAAGTAGGCTTTATCCTGGGCACACAAGGTTGGTTCAACATATGCAAACTGATAAAAGTAACTCACTATATAAACCAGTCCATCGTTCAAGAACACACGATACTCTCGATAGATGCAGAAAAGGCTTTTGACAAGATTCAACAGTGCTTTATGATCAAAACACTAGAGAAAGTTGGAATGGAAGGAACCTTTATCAACATAATGAAAGCTGTATACAACAAGCCAATAACAAGGATTTTACTCAATGGGGAAAAACTTGAAGCATTCCCACTTCAATCAGGAACTAGACAAGGCTGTCCACTGTCACCTCTTCTTTTCAATATTGTACTTGAAGTCTTAGGTGAAGCCATAAGACAAGAAAGGGACAAAAGAGGGATTCAAATCAGCAAGGAAGAAATCAAGTTATATCTATTTGCAGATGATATGATCCTATACCTGAGTAATCCCAAAAACTCCACCAGGAAGCTCCTGGAACTAATACAGAAGTTCAGCAGTGTGGCAGGATACAAAATAAATGTACAAAAATCAGTGGCCTTCCTATATGCCCAGAATGAAAGAAGTGAAAAAGCCCTGAGAGACTCATTCCCATTTACTATAGCCCCTATAAAAATGAAATACCTTGGTAAAAGGTAAAAGACCTTTATGATGAAAACTTTAAAACCCTAAAGAAAGAAATTGCATAAGACACCAGAAGGTGGAAAGGCCTCCCATGCTCCTGGATTGGCAGAATCAACATTGTAAAAATGACCATCCTACCAAAAGCAATATACTGATTCAATATTATACCAATTAAAATCCCAAAACAATTCTTCAAAGAAGTTGACCAAACAATCTCAAAGTTCATATGGAGGCACAATAGACCCAGGATAGCAAAGACAATCCTGAGTAACAAAAACACTGCTTGAGGTATCACCATACCAAACCTTAGTTTATACTATAAATCCATAGTTATAAAAACAGCCTGGTACTGGCTCCAAAATAGACACACAGATCAATGGATAAGGGTTGAGGACCCAGATATAAGCCCACAAAATTACAGCCATTTGATCTTTGACAAAGGGGCCCAAAAAATCCAATGGAAAAAGAATAGTATCTTCAACCAATGTTGCTGGCAAAACTGGATCTCCACATGCAGAAGATTAAAGCTGGACCCTTATTTGTCACCATGTACAAGACTTAATTCCAAATGGATCAAGGACCTTGATATAAGGCCAGAGACTATAAAAACCATAGGTGAAAGGATAAGGAACTCCCTCGAGCTGATTGGGCTAGGCTAACATTTCCTAAACAGACATCCAATGGCACAGTCACTGCTACCAACTCTCAACAGTTGGGATCTTGTGAAATTAAAGAGCTTCTGTTCAGATAAAGAGATTTTAAAACGAGCTCAAAGGCAGCCCACAGAATGGCAGAAAATCTTCACTAACCACATATCTGATAGAGCCTTATTATCCAAAGTGCACAAAGAACTTAGAAAACTAAACATCAAGGAAACTAATGGCCCAATTTAAAAAATGGGCTCTGGAGCTTAAAAGAAACTTTACCAGGAATGAAATTAAAATGTCCAACAAATATCTTAAAAAATGCTCCACTTCCTAAGCAATCAGGGAAATGCAAATCAAAACCTCCCTGAGATATCATCTCACCCTGGTCAGGGTGGCAAAAATCCACAATACAAACAGCACCAAATGCTGGAGAGGATGTGGAGAGAAGGGAACTCTCCTACATTGCTGGTTGGAATGCAGGCTCATACAACCATTCTGGTGAGCCGTCTGGAGATTCTTAAAAAATTAAAGATTGAAATGCCATTTGACCCTGCTATTCCACTTTTGGGAATAATCCCACATACAGCAAAAAATTACCTCGGTAGCACAAGCAGGACAATGTTCATAGCAGCACTGTTTACAATAGCAAAGTCATTGAATCTACCCAAATGTCCAACAGTTGATGAGTGGATAAGGAAACTGTGGTACATTTATACAATGGAGTACTACTCAGCCATCAAAAATGATGAATTACTGGAATTTGCTGGGAAATGGATATTATTAGAAACAATTATATTAAGTGAAGCACCGTATGTACTCCCTAATAAGTGGCTCCTAGTACCAAACCCACCCAGCCCACCTAGAGACACTCAAAGATAAATCTCTGTAATACCTACAGTAATTGCAAGGATTATGAACAGGAGGGATGGGGTAGGAGGGCCACACCAGAAACAAGGAGAGACTGGACCATGTTACAGCAGAGAAAATAGGCCTCCATCAAGGACTGCAAGTAAGTAATGAGACATCTTGTTAAGTTCACAGACTTTCCTTCCTTATCATTTACAACTGAGGGGATATGATCTCACCAGAAGGGGAGGGCATATAGTCTGGTAGATAAAAAGTAGCCATTTTGCAAATGGGTGATTGACCCCTCCCTCACTGTGGTTTCCTACTTTTATTACATCTACCTTTGAATATACTCTTATAATAAGACTCTGATTTAACAGCTTTTTATCTCTGACCAGGGGGTGAAATAAAATACACATCAGGATGGAGCGAAGGGCATTGCAGGAGCAGCAAAACTGCAAAAGAAAATCAACAAACCATAATCCAGAACTTCAGAGACTGTGTATCAACCACCTGTAACTAGGCCAGCCTAATCTCTCCCCATCCTGAAGCTCAGGGAAATTTGCGGAATAGGGGGCGGTAAGATTGTAAGAGCACAATGATTGGAGGAGAAATGATATGTGAGATACTTTACACAAGTTAGGGCCAAAGCAATCATAATAGGTCTTTGCATGCCCTGCGCAATGTCCCACACACTATTGACCCCATAAAGTCTAGCATTTGCTAAAGGCACCAAGATCCTTGGAGGCAAGGAATTGACAGCCATAGTAGTGTTCCTATGCTTAAGGGGAACACAGGAAAGGGTTCAGGGAAAAGCCACTGAGTTCTTGTACGTCATCAGAGAGGAGGGCCCAGAGGAGAGTCTGGCATGCACATTAAATGATTCTCCAGGGATTTGGGGGGAGGCACTTGGGGATGGGGAGAGAAGGGGGAGGGGAGTGGGAGCAGGGGGGTAGGGGGAAGTAAGAGGGATGGAGGGAACCGGTGTACATATTAAGTTTGTATGCGTGGAAATAATAATAAAAAATGAAAAATAAATAAAAAAAATTGTAAGAGCGCAAGGATGGGACGAGTCATGTTATGCAAGATACTCCACACAAGTTATGGCTGAAGCAATCATAATAGGCTTTGCATGACCTGGGCAATGACCAACACATTATAGATCCCTCAAATTCTAGCATGGACTAAAGGCAGTAGGATCCTTAAAAGCTAAGGATTAACAGCCACAATAGTGTTCCTATACTTAAGGGGAACACAAGAAAGAGTTCTAGGAAATGCCACTCAGTTCTTACACCTCATCAGAGAGGAGAAACCAAAGGAAAGTTTGAAGTACACATTAAAGGATGCTTCAGGGATTCGGGGGAGGAGGCACTGGGAGATAGGGAGGGAGAGGGGAAAAGCTAGGAGAAAAGGGGGGAAGGAGCAAGGGGGTCTAGGGAGGGGTGGAGGGGGAGAGGAGACCTGTGTACCTATTAACTTTGTATGAGCGGAAATAAAAAAAAAAGAAAAGATTAAAAAAAAAAAGACTGTTTTCTCCCCTTTGGAATCGTAAGCTGAACAAATCTCCCTTTCTCCTTTAAGTTGCTTGACTTTGGGTGTTCTCTCACAGCAGTAGTGATGAGTAACTGTTACAAAACATAAGTGTTAGTTTCAATTGTGTAGACTTTTAGGTATAACCGCATTGAAAATTGAATGCTAAATTATTCCATCTAGTGTCTTAAGTTTAGGCAGTTGTGATGCTGGTCTTCTTTGATTTTTTGTCACTGAAATTGCTATTGTTTGAAGCAAAGTCACTCTGAATAAATTTCCAAATAAAACTGACTGCTACGTACAATATGACTCTTGTATTTTAAATGTTGGGTCACATAAAGATATTATCCGAAATGAACTTAGAGTAAGGGAAGGGATGGAAAGAAGCAGACACAAGAAAAAATGATTCAGACCATCACTGATTTCCACTGAAGTTTGATGTTGGTCATCTGTTAAAGCAGAAGGGTGTGTTTAGATTGCTCAGTGCCTTCAATAGATCTCTAAACTATATTGACATATATGTTTTGATAATTTTGTCAAGTCCAATTGTTGTGTAACAACAAGCAAATTATCTCACAAAAACAATTTAAGGAAAAGCTTGTTTTGGCTCATAGTTTCAGAGAAATTTTAGCTCATCAGCATTGTCCTCAACGTAACATTGTAAGCTATGAACTGAGCAATTAAAATATGTACATGACTGACTCAGACTGTATCTCCATTATTGTGTTTGTGCAGAAAATTTGATGATCTCAATATTTACAATTATGGAAGCCTTATCTCCTTCAAACAGTTTCAAACATAAAAAAAATATGGTTAAGGCAACAAGTTCAGGCAAATAAATATTTTCTCTTTTTTGTCATGAGGTAAATTTAGTTTTTTGTAATTTTATTTTTTCATTTACTTTTAAATTATTTTTTTAGTTTTACAAGCTCAATGAGTAGGTATCCTTACCACCCTTTCCCTTTCCTTCCTCCCTCCCTTTCTCTCACCTTTCCTTCCTCACTCCTTTTTCTTTGTGGATCCAACCTGTCCCTTCCCATCTTCCTGTCCATCAGTTTCTATGGCTCCTAGATTTTCCTCTGTATCATCTGCTGCAGTGGGGGTTCAGGCCCCTGTGGCAGAACAAGAGGCCCTTCCTTGGGCAGACCACTGATAGGGATGCCCCCTTTACCTGTTCACCTGTCTAACTCCTCTCCCCTAAGCCTACTGCTTGAAATTATTTCTCCTGAGATCCTTGCCACTCTATGGGGCCATATTGATATGTCAGCCATTATGCAGGTCTGGTAAGGTAAAGTGTCATTGCAGTGAGTAATTCTTATAGGTTTCACCATCCTGAATCATGGTTTGGGAATTCTGTTGAAGGTAATCTGAGGTAAAAACATATATAAAGTATAATTTTGTTTCTTATTTCTGATGTATAATTATTTTTCATTATATTTTTAAAGATAGAGATTCAGATAGCTTTTATTGAAAGTCTGTCATTTATAGGACAATGTGAGAGTCATCTTTCTTGGTCACTGTAACAAAATATCCAGGATAGTGAATTGAAAAAGGCAACATGTTTATTTCATGGTTGCAGAGGTTTCAGGCTATAGTCAGGAGGTCTTTCTCTACTTTCTGTATAATGATTGTAGTATAAAACTCACTTCATTACAGTCAAGAAGAAAATATAGAAAGAAAAGTTGAATTCCCATGCCTCTAATAAACTATTTTCCTATTGTATCCTATCTCTAAGACTTTCCACCATCTTCTAGTATGCTCATTATGGGTATCAAGTCTTTAATTCATGGGCCTTCAAGGGATACCCAGATTAAAACTATAGATGATAGTAAGCTTTTATATATCTTATGCAGAAATGCAAGTCACAAATAAATGTATTTTTGATCCTACATACTGCCATTTTTTAGTAATAGGATTGCCAGATTTTAGTTTCTTTGCTGGTATTCTATGTCTTTACTTTTTTTGTGGCAGGTTCCTATAAAACATTTGTGCTCTTTTGTAAGACTATTTTTGTTCCTATTTATGAAAAAAGGAACAATTGGTTAATCATGCTTAATGTTTTCTAATAGGACTAATAAATAAAAAAACTTAGATGCTATACCCAAAGTCACCAATGTGCAGAGATAACCATAGACTGCTAAGCCTTAAACAGAACATCTAAATCACCTCCCCAGGATCCTGTGAATATCATACTTGAGAGGAAGATTGTGTAAGAGTCTGAGGATGGGGAAGGCTGCTTCTAGTTGGTCTTTTCTGGACATTACAGGGGGGCAACATGCATGAACTTGCTGCACCTGTGTCTACTTACAGAAGACCTGCAAAAAATTCTACAATAGAAGGAAGAAGATCTCAAGTGGTACCACACCTTCCTGAGAGACTACTGATGATTCAAGCAGGATTGAGGACTACTTTTCTCAATTTTATACCCACTGATATATAACCTGTGCTCTTCCTGCAGCAAGTCCTCAGGAACTTGCTTGCACATGCAGCACAGATGAAACTCAGAATGTTATGGATGCAAAAAAGATATAAAAGTTGGGAGGAGACTGTTTAGGAAGAAGAATGAAGTTGGAAAAGGAGAAGAAATGGGATTAGGCAGGAAAGGGTGAAAATGGTGTAAATTCATTGTATTCATGTACAAATTCTAAACTAATGAAATAACTACATTGAAGAGATAAAAATGAAATCATAAAAGTTTTCCTATGTGAAATGTAGGGAACACTCAACCTCAAGATCTCTATTTCTTTTTTTTAATTTTTTTATTATTTATTCATTTGTGTGCGTATGCGTGTGTGCATGTGTGTGTATCTATGTGTGTGTGTGTACATGTGTGTAGAACCACTGAATTCGGGAACCACCATGGGCCGCCTCCACCTCCTCCTTGTTTACTCTGCCCCGGGATTCACAGGCTCCGCCCTACCAGGACCAGAAAAGCAGGCTGCCCCTGCTTCCACCCGGCTTCTATACATGGGGTCTAGGATATGAACTCAGGACCTTCTGCCTGCAAGGCACAGGCTTAACTCCTGAGCCACTTCTCCAGCCCAAGATCTCTATTTCTTAAAGAGGGATACCAAGGGCATTCCTTGAGATCTCAATAGTAGTGTGCCTTCTATGCCAGCCTGGTCCTGCCAGCATAGTTGACTTTCCCGCAAGGCACAAGGATAGATCTTGTCCTGTCCCAAACTGGGATCAAGGCAGAGGTGTTTTTTACATATTTCTCCAGTTCATTGGAAGCCATCTAGACATTAATTAGCATGTCTAAAGGATGAACTTTATCATTGTAATTGTATCACCATGTTCTTGACCTATCAGCAACCTGTTTTTTCTCCACAATGAATGGGGCCTTTAGGGCATATTAACATGTCTAAAGGATTGGCAGGGTTGTGTCCCTGGTGATGGCGCCATCTATTGTTGACCTTGCATGTGTAGTCTGTTTGCACTATTGACATCTTCCCTTTGCACATTGCACAGACATCACCCTGGTTCATGATATATAAGGGATTAGATTACATAATAAACTTTATTTGGTTGTTGGCTTTTCCAAGATCCCTTCTTGACCCAGTCAGATTCTATTCCTACTGATTTCACTCTGATACTTATCAGGATTGTGATTATGGTAAGCACAAGTCAAGGAATGCTGCATTAAAGAAAGAATGATGGTATAGTAATTCAGAGAAAGAACAGGCATTGAATTAAACATTACAAATGGTTCTGGCAAAAGTGGATGTCTACATGCAGAAGATTAAAACATTACAAAGAACTGAAATACCTACTGAAATGTGTAAAAGATTAATGTAATATCTGTGACTTTTAATTCAAGTTATGTATGTGTGTGAAGAAAGAGAGAGAGAGAGAGACAATGAGAGACAGAGACAGACAGGCCGTGGCAGAGAAATCTCTTTTTCCTTTCATTTATTTCTTACTATTTAATGTTCCTTTTTAAATAGTTATTGGGAAACTGTTTTGTAAATACTAAGAACACAGAAAAATATCTATATATTTTATGGATCTTTTGAATGGGACCTCAAATGAGTGAATAGCTTTGTGGTTTAGGAAAGAAAAATGAAAGTATCAGAATGGATATGCCTTATTTGTTCCAATTTCAAGCTTTCCATTAGCAAATAATCTGATAAACCCACAAAGCAATCAATCAATCAGATTTTAAAGCTACCTTTATAATTCTGATTTATATGGACATTACAGTTCAGCTGCTCTGATAATGAATTTTTCCTGTTCATCTTATAAACATACATATTCAGAGCCCCTTATATTTGTTTATTTACTTTATTTCATCAATTTTCTAAAACTCATTTAGTTTTTCCTCTCCTACCATACACCCTGATCATCAGCCAGTGGTCAAAATCCATTAAATTATATATTTGGAAGAAAAGCTTCTAGATTTCAAAGAGATCATATGAACTACCATTTTTTAAGATATTTGTTAGACATTTCGATTTCTTCCCTGGAAAAGTTTTCTTTGAGTTCCCAGGCCGATTTTGTAATTGGGCCATTTATCTCCTAGGTGTTTAATTTTCTAAGTTCTTTGTGCACTCTGGATAATAGAGTTCTATCAGATGTGTGGTTAGTGAAGGTTTTCTCCCATTTTGTTTTGTGTACAATCTCTTTATCTGAACAGAAGCTCTTTAATTTCATAAGATCCCATTTGTTGAGTGTTGGTTGTAGTGACTGTGCTAATGGATTACAGTTTATGAACTGTTGGCCTAGTCCAATCAGCTCGAGAGAGTTCCCTATGGTTTTTATAATCTTTGGCCTAATATTGAGGGCCTTGATTCATTTGGAATTAAGTTTTGTGCACGATGAAACAGAGGCACATGGTAAATAAGGACTAAAATTGGACTGTTTGTTGAAGGGTCATCTATAATGCTAAGCTAGGGAATCCTGCAACAGGCTAGGGATGGTGGTTGGTATGGAGCTGGAGGAGGAGAAGGACAAAGGTAAGTATAGAATGACTGTTTCTAGGGCCAAACCTGAGCAGCCTGTGTTCAGTTTTAATCTTCTGCATGTGGACATCCACTTTGCCAGCACCATTTGTTGAAGATGCTGTTCTTCTTCCATTGGATTTTTTGGGCCACTTTGTCAAAGATGAAATGGTTATAATTGTGTGGGTTTATATCTGGCTCTTCAACCCTTACCACTTTGGAGCCAGTACCAAGCTGTTTTTATTACTATGGATTTATAGTATAGATTGAGGTTTGTTATGGTGATACTTGCAGAGTGTTTTTGTTACTCAGGATTGTTTTTGCTATCCTGGGTCTTTTGTGCTTCCATATGAATTTTCAGATTATTTGGTCAATTTCTTTAAAGAATTGTTTATGGATTTTGATTGCTATAGCATTGAATCTGTATATTGCTTTTAGTAGGATGGTCATTTTGTGATGTTGATTCTGCCAATCCAGAAGCATGGGATTTCTTTACACCTTCTGATGCCTTCTATAATTCCTTTCTTTAGGGTTTTAAAGTTTTCATTGTAAAGGTCTCTCACTTTCTTGGTTAGGTTTATACCTAGGTGTTTCATTTTTTTAGGGGCCATAGTAAATGGGATTGTTTCTCTTAGGTATTTTTCACTTGTTTCATCCTTGGCGTATAGGAAGGCCACTGATTTTACCACATTTATTTTGTAACCTGCCACTCTGTTGAATTTCTATATTGGTTCCAGGAGTTTCCTGGTGGAGGTATTAGGATCACTCAGGTATAGGATCATGTCATCTACAAATAGAGATATCTTGACTTCTTCCTTGCCAATTCAAATCCCTTTTATCTCCCTCTCTTGTATTATGGCTCCAGCTAAGACTTCAAGTACAATATTGAATAGAAGTGGTGTGAGTGGACAGCCTTGTCTAGTTCCTGATGGAAGCGGGAATGCTTCAAATTTTTCCCCATTAAGCATAATCTTTGATGTAGGCTTGCTGTATACAGCTTTTATTATGTTGATAAAGGTTCCTTCCATTCCAACTATCTCTAGTATTTTGATCATGAAAGGATGTTGGATCTTCTCAAAAGCTTTTTCTGCATCTATCTAGAGTATCATGTGGTCCTGGACTTTGGATTGTTTTATATGATGGATTACATTTATTGATTTGCACTTAAACCAACCTTGTGTGCCTGGCATAAAGCCTACTTGATCACAGTGAATGATCTTTTTGATATGTTTTTGAATCTGATTTGCTATAATTTTGTTAAGAATCTTTGCATCTATGTTCATCAAAGAGCTTAGCCTATAGTTTTCTTTTTAAAACATATTTTTATTAGGTTTTGGGATTAGTATGATATTAGCTTCATAGAAAGCATTTGACAGTGTCCGTTCCTTTGCAATTTGGTGGACCAGCTTAAGAAGTATTCACATTAGTTGTTTCTTAAATGTCTGGTAGAATTCTGTGCTGAATCCACCTGGTCCAGGACATATTTTGGTGGGAAAATTCAAGATTATTTCAATGATTTCATCATATGTTATAGGACTATTAAATAATCCAATACTTCCTGATTCAATTTAGATAAGTTGTGCTTACTTAAGAATTCATCCATTTCTTTTGTGTTATCAAATTTCATGGAGTATAAGTTTTTGAAATATGACCTAATAATTCTCTGAATTTCTTGAATGTCAGTTGTGATAACTCCATTTTTCATTTCTAATTTTGTTAATTTGGGTTTTTTCTCTCTGGATTTTGGTCAATTTAGAAAGAGATATATCAATCTTATTGATTTGTTCAAAGAACTGGATTTTTGACTGGTTGGTTCTTTGTATTGTTTTCCTTATCTCAATTTCACATATTTCTCCCCTGATATTGCTATCTCTTCTCTTCTGCTGCTTTTGGGATTGGATTGCTCTTGTGTCTCCAGAGTTTTAAGCTGTCATGTTATTTATTTGTGGTGTTTCTATTTTTCTGATATAGTCATTAAGAGCTATAAACTGTCCTCTTAAGGTACCTTTCACCGTGTCCCAGAAATTTTGATATGTTGTATTTTCATTATCTTTGACTTTGAGGAAATCTTGAAATTCCTTTATGATTTCTTCATGAACCCAATTCTCATTCAGCACCATAGTGTTTAGTTTCCAAGTGTTAATGTATTTTCTGCTGGTTGTGTGTGTGTGTGTGTGTGTGTGTGTGTGTGTGTGTGTGTGTGTGTTTTGTCCATATCAAGCTTCAGGCTAAAATTTCAACTTTCCTGTATATGTGGAGAGTCATTTTGTGGCCCAATATGTGGTTTATTTTGGTGAAAGTTCCATTGGCTGCTGAGAAAAATGTGTATTCTTTGGTGTGTGGATGGAAAGTTTGATAGAGATCTGCAAGGTCCATTTCAATAAGGGTTTGATTAAGTTCCAATATGTCTCTATTAAGTTTTTGACCTGTTGATCTATCCCACATTGAGAGGGCAGTATTGAAACCCCAAGGATTGTTGTTTTGGAAATGATTTCTTGCTTCAGATGTTGTAGTGTTTGCTTAATGAATGTGGATGAGCCCATATTAGGTGCATATATTTTCAGTATTGTGAAGTCTTCCTGTGACTAAAATTGTGCCTGTGACTAAAATGTGTCTCTTAAGATTTTTTTTTAGTTTGAAGTCCACTTAGTCTGATAGCATAATATCTACCCTTCCCTGTTTTCTGGTTCCATTAACTCACAGAATTTTTTTTATTATAACATTTTTATTATTATTTCTGCTCATACAAACTTAATAGGTAGACCAGTTCCCTTCCCCCCTCCTCCTCCCCCCGAACCCCCTGCTCCCTCTCCCTCCCTCCCCATCTCCCAGTGCCTCCCCCCCAATTCCAAGAGAGTCCTTTATTGTGTATGCCTCACTCTCCTCTTGGTCCTCCTTTCCAATGACGTACAAGGACCCAGTGGCATTTCCCTGAACCCTTTCTCGTGTTCCCCTTAAGCATAGGAACACTACTGTGGCCATCAATCCCTTGCCTCCAAGGATCTTGGTACCTTTAGCCGATGCTAGACTTTGTGAGGTCAATAGTGTGACGGACATGGCGCAGGGCATGCAAAGTCCTATTATGATTGCTTCAGCCCTATCTAGTGTGGAGACTCTTCAAATCATTGCTCCCCCCATCCTTTTGCTCTTACAATCTTACCGCCCCCTCTTCCGCAGATGTCCCTGAGCTTCAGGATGGGGGGGGATTAGGCTGGCTTAGTTCTATGTGGATGATATAGAGTCTCTGAGGTTCTGGATTGTGGTTTGTTGATTTTCTTTTGCAGTTTTGCTGCTCCTGCAATGCCCTTCACTCCATCCTGATGGGCACTGTATGTCACCCCCTGGTCAGAGACAAAAAACTGTTAAACTGGAGTCTTGTTATAATAGCACATTCAGGGGTAGATGTAATGAAAGCAGGAAACCTCGGTGAGGGAGGGATCATTCAACCATTTGCAAAATGATCTCTTTTCATCTGCCAGACTATATGCCCTCCCCTTCTGGTGAGATCATACCCCCTCAGTTGGTGTCACATTACTTACTTGCATTCCTTGGAGGTCGATTTTCTCTGCTGTAACATGGTCCCCTCTCTCCTTGTATCTGGTGTGGTCCTCCAACCCCATCCCTCCTGTTCACAATCCTTGCAATTACCATATTACATAGGTTTACCCTTGATTGTCTCAATGTGGGCTGGGTGAGTTTGGTACTAGGAGCCACCTATTAGGGAGTACATATGGCAATTAACTTTCTGGGATTGGTATACTTCACTTAATATAATTGTTTCTAATGACATCCATTTCCCAGCAAATTCCAGTAATTCATCATTTTTGATGGCTGAGTAGTACTCCATTGTATAGATGTACCACAGTTTCCTTATCCACTCGTCAACTGTTGGACATTTAGGTTGATTCCATGACTTTGCTATTGTAAACAGTGCTGCTATGAACATAGTCGGGCTTGTGCTATCGAGGTGAACCTGTGCTGCATGGGGGGTTGTTCCCAAAAGTGGAATAGCAGGGTCATATGGCATTTCAATCTTTAATTTCTTTAAGAATCTCCAGACGGCTCGCCAGAATGGCTGTATGAGCCTGCATTCCCACCAGCAATGTAGCAGAGTTCCCCTCTCTCCACATCCTCTCCAGCATTTGTTGTTGTTTGTATTGTGGACTTTTGCCATCCTGACCAGGGTGAGATGATATCTCAGGGAAGTTTTGATTTGCATTTCCCTGATGGCTAAAGAAGTGGAGCATTTTTTAAGATATTTGTTAGACATTTTAATTTCATCTCTGGTAAAATTTCTTTTAAGTTCCAGGGCCCATTTTTTAATTGGGCCATTGGTTTTCTTCGTGTTTAATTTTCTAAGTTCTTTGTGCACTCTGGACAGTAGAGCTCTATCAGATGTGTGGTTAGTGAAGATTTTCTCCCATTCTGTGGGTTGCCTTTGAGCTCATGTGACAATCTCTTTATCTGAACAGAAGCTCTTTAATTTCACAAGATCCCAACTGTTGAGAGTTGGTAGCAGTGACTGTGCCATTGGATGTCTGTTTAGGAAATGTTGGCCTAGCCCAATCAGCTCAAGGGAGTTCCCTATCCGTTCAGTTACGATTTTTATAGTCTCTGGCCTGATATCAAGGTCCTTGATGCATTTGGAATTAAGTCTTATACATGGTGACAAGTACGGGTCCAGCTTTAATCTTCTGCATGTGAAGATCCAGTTTTGCCAGCACCATTTGTTGAAGATGCTGTTCTTTTTCCATTGGATTCTTTGGGACCCTTTGTTGAAGATCGAATGGCTGTATTTTTGTGGGCTAATATCTGGGTCCTCAACCCTTATCCATTGATCTGTGTGTCTATTTTGGAGCCAGTACCAGGCTGTTTTTATAACTATGGATTTGTAGACTAAGATTCGGTATGCTAATACCTCCAGCAGTGTTTTTGTTACTCAGGATTGTCTTTGCTATCCTGGGTCTTTTGTGCCTCCATATGAATTTTGAGATTAATTAGTCAACTTCTTTAAAGAATTGCTTTGGGATTTTAATTGATATAGCATTGAATTTGTATATTGCCTTTGGTAGGGTGGTCATTTTTACGATGTTGATTCTGCCAATCCAGGAGCATGGGAGGTCTTTCCACCTTCTGATGTCTTCTGCAATTTCTTTCTTTAGGGTGTTAAACTTTTCATTGTAAAGGTTTTTTACCTCCTTGGTTAGGTATATACCAAGGTATTTCATTTTTTAGGGGCTACAGTAAATGGGATTGTTTCTCTCAAGGCTTTTTCACTTCTTTCATTCTGGGCTTATAGGAAGGCCTCTGATTTTTGTACATTTATTTTGTATCTTGCCACCCTGCTGAACTTCTCAATTAGTTACAGGAGCTTCCTGGTGGAGTTTTTGGGATCACTCAGGTATAAGATCATGTCATCTGCAAATAGGGATAGCTTGACTTCTTCCTTGCCAATTTGAATCCCTTTTATGTCCCTTTCGTGTATTATGGCTTCAGCTAAGACTTCAAGTACAATATTGAATAGAAGTGGTGAGAGTGGACAGCCTTATCTAGTTCCTGATCGAAGTGGGAATACTTCCAATTGTTTCCCATTGAGCATAATCCTTGCTGTGGGCTTGTTGTATACAGCTTTTATTATATTGATAAAGGTTCCTTCCATTCCTGCTGTCTCTAGCGTTTTGATCATAAAAGGCTGTTGGATCTTGTCAAAGGCTTTTTCTGCGTCTATCAAGAGTATCATGTGGTCTTGGGCTTTGGACTGGTTTACATGATGAATTACATTTATTGATTTGCATATGTTGAACCAACCTTGCGTGCCGGGGATGAAGCCTACTTGGTCCCTGTGAATGATATTTTTGATATGTTTTTGAATCTTATTTGCTAAGACTTTGTTGAGAATCTTTGCATCTGTGTTCATCAGGGAGATCGGCCTATAGTTTTCTTTTTTAAGTGAATCTTTATTAGGTTTTGGGATTAAGACGATATTAGCTTCATAGAAGGAATTTGGCAGTGTTCCTTCCTTTGCTATTTGATGGAACAGTTTAAGGAGTATTGGTGTTATTGACTCCTATATGTCTGGTAGAATTCTGTGCTGAATCCATCTGGTCCAGGACATTTTTTGGTGGGAAGATTTGACATTACTTCTTCAATTTCCTTATATGTTATAGGGCCATTTAAGTAATTCACAACTTTCTGATCCAATTTAGATAAGATGTGTTTACTTACAAATTCATCCATCTCTTGTGTGTTGTCAAACTTCACTGAGTATAAGTTTTTGAAATATGATGTTATAATTCTCTGGATTTCTTGGGTATCAGTAGTGGTTACTCCATGTTCATTTCTAATTTTGTTAATTTGGGTTTTCTCTCTCTTGCTTTTGGTTAATTTAGCTAGGGGTGTATCAATCTTATTGATTTTTTCAAAGAACCAGCTTTTTGACTGGTTGATTTTTTCTATCGTTTTCTTAGTCTCTATTTCAGATATTTCTCCCTTTATTTTGCTAATCTCCTCTCTTCTACTACTTTTGGGATCAGATTGCTCAAGTTTCTCTAAAGCTTTAAGCTGCATCATTAAGTTATTTATTTCTGATGTTTCCATTTTTTTGATGTAGGCATTAAGAGCTATGAAGTTACCTCTTAGGAGAGCTTTCATTGTGTCCCAGAGATTTTGGTAAGTTGTATTTTTGTTATCGTTCACTTTCAGGAAATCTTGAATTTCCTTTTTAATTTCTTCCTGAATCCAGTTCTCATTCAGCATCATATTGTTAAGTTTCCAGGAGTTGGTGTATTTTCTCTTGTTTTTTTGTGTTGTGGATGTCAAGCTTTAGGCCGTGGTGGTCTGATAGGGCACAGGTTAGAATTTCAACTTTTTTGTATATGTGTAGATTTGTTTTGTGGCCCAATATGTGATCTATTTTGGAGAACGTTCCATGTGCTGCTGAGAAAAATGTGTATTCTTTTGTGCGTGGGTGAAAAGTTCGATAGACATCTGTAAGGTCCATTTCTTTCAGGGTTTGATTAAGTTCCAAAGTGTCTCTGTTAAGCTTTTGACCTGTTGATCTATCCCATGTTGAGAGGGTGGTGTTGAAGTCCCCAAGAATTATCGTTTGGAGGTTGATTTCTTGCTTTAGGCGCTCTAGGTTTTTCTTAATGAATGAACTCACAGAATTTTTGAGCAACCTTTTACATTTAGAATGTAACTATCTTTTGTGATGAGATGTGTTGCTTGAAGGCAGCAGATTGATGGGTTGTATTTTCTAATTCATGTTCGTTACCTGTGTCTTTTGATTGGTGAGTTAATTTCACTGACGTTTAGTGTTATAATGGAGAAATTACTTTTAATTCATGATACTTTTTTGTGTTTAGTGGCTTTCATAAGTGTATTTTTGGTTTGTAGATTCTGGTGGTATTATACTTCCCTTCTGTCTTCCTGGATATGATTTTTCTTTTCTTGAGCTTGAGTATATTTCCTAGCATTTTTTGATGGCCCGGTTTGGTAGTCATATAAGCCTTCAAGCTATCTTCATGTTGGAAAATTTTTCTTTCACCTTTCATCATGGATGGTAGTTTTGCTGGGTATATCAGCCTGGGTTGACATTTGTGCTCAGTGAATACTTGAAGTACTTCTTTCCAAGATCTTTTTGCTTTTACTGTTTCCAGTGACAAAATCATTTGTTACTTTAATAAAAATGACTTCTTTTTTTTTTTTTTTGCTTGAAGCTCTCAGCATGTTTTCTTTGTCTTGTATGTTTAGTGTTATGACTATTATTTGCTGTGGCAAGTTTCTATTTTGGTTATCTGTTTGGAGTGCGGAATGTCTCTTGTATTTTGGTGGGCCACTATTTCTTTAGATGAGGAAAGTTTTCTTTATGATAATTTGAAAAATTTCCTCGGGTGTGGTATTTTGGGATTCTTGTTCTGATATTCCATGAATATGCATGTTAGGCTTCTTTGAGGTGTCCCATCATTCTTGAATATTCCTGTCAAGTATCTTTTTGGCTTTAACAACCTCTTCCATTGAGCTGGTTAGCTCTTCCAATTTTTCTTCTGCTTCATTAGTTCTGCTGATAAGACTCTGTTGAGTTCTGGGTTGAAGGTAACTTGTCTTTTAGTTCAATTTTAAACACTGCTTGAAATTGTTTTAACTGTTCTGTGCTTATTTTTGTTTTTTCAAATGTTTTTCTCATCTCCTCCAAGTGCCTGTTATGCTCTTGTTCCAAGTGGTTGATACTGTTATTTAACCCTCCCGCATTTCCCTTTCATAGTATTGATCATAATAAAGATCAGGGTTTGAAAATCATCATCTTGGATATGACTTTCGGGGCTATTTTCTGTGAGTTTGTTCTGATTGGAGTCTATCATTGTGGGGTTAGTTCTTTCGGTAGAAGATTTGTTGTCTTCGTTTTTGTTTCTCATGGATTTGTGTGGTGATCTGGGCAATTTTGTTTTATCTCTTAAGACCTTCTTTTTGCTTCTGTGTGTTTTTGACTGAGCTTAATTATATGGTATTGCTACCCTTGCCAGTAATTTGTAGTGTTTGCCTTGCAGTTGGGTATGCTTGACTGGTAATGGTGTTATTTCCTAGATCAGGCTATTAGATTGTTAATACATCAGTTAGGTCAGGTTTAGTAGACAGGAAGTCAATAATGGAAGTTTAGTATGGTAGTACACATTTTCAGTTTACTTCTTGGGTGATATGTGAGGGTGAATGGTATAGTCCCAGAAGTTGTACATGTTTTGGGTGGCTATATGGAAATGTTAAACTATAGTGACTAATAATCGAGATGAACAAGATGGTTAAAGGAGTTTACTTATCTTTGAGCTGGATGTGAAGATTCTTTCCCATGTGATGGGATGATTTTAGAGGACTTCAAATGTATGATGTTTGTCCCCTAGAGCTTTGCTTGGGTTTTCTCTGGGCTCATTTGAATTTTGAGGAGCAGGGAATCAGCTCTGGTCTGTGTCCGGGACAACAGGTTGCCTTCCCCAGTGCCAGAGCAGACTAGCTTGTGCTCTGGATGCTGGTGGGGCTCACAGGTGACCTGGGGCTTGGGGCATGGTCTAGGGCCTTACCTTAGGAGCAGTGAGTCTGCCCTTGTCTGGGTCCAGTGCAGCAGTAACTTCTTTAGTGGTATATCCACTAATACATAATCCATGATCCAGAATGTGCTCAGGTGGAAGCAAATGTAGGCAACTAAGAGGAAGTACATGTTAAAAAGACAAGATAGTAAGAAGGTGGGTGAGGAAAAATGTTTGAATGGGAAAAGCAGGAGGTTTTGTCAGGTAATATTGAGTGAAAGTGACTTCAGTTTATTATTCTCTTTTGTGAATTTATCAACCATAAAATATTTTTAAAAGGTCAACTTGTCAGGTGTCAAATATTTCTGACCAACCAAATTTTTATGATTGGTTTTAAAAATTAAAAAATAATATTTAGCTATAAGAGAGAGAGAATGAGGTGATGAGGCAGAGACATAGAGAGAGAAAGAGAGAGAGAGAGCAAGAGGAAGAAGAACACACATCATGGAGTGAATGTGGAGGTCAGACAATTGCATTTGCAAACTTGTCCTCTTCTTCTACAAGTGTGTGCCCTGAAAATTGAATTCAGGCTATGAAGTTTAAATGCATGGCCTAGCCACTGAATGATCTTTCCTGTAGCATCATGACTATCTTTTATCTCTCATGTAAAATGTATTACAGTAAATGTTAGATAAAAAAATGCAGCATTTGATGCTTTCTATCTTCAGAAAGGTTGTAATAGAACTGAAGCAAAAATTTTCCTGTGAAGAAGAATATTATGGATGAGCACACAGAAGATAAAGGAAAACTGCTTGCAGTAGATATTTATGTTCTGTGAAAAGTAATGTAACAATCTTAAATTCTATTATCCAAACAGAAAATAGAAATCCACCTTAGTTTAAATATATTTAAAACATATCAACTATAATTACTCTAGGTAGATAAAGAAGCTGGGTACAGAAAGATCAAATAATTTGCTCAAGACTATACACCTGAAAGCAGCAAGATTCAAAATCATTGATCATAAACACCAATTGTAGAGGTATATATATGTCCTGAAACTAACTTGTGAAGAAAAAAATGTAAATTTTGTTTTCAACAATGTTTGATAAGAACTATTGTTTAGCACTCCCCTCCTTATTTTATCCACAAATTATTCATTTGCTTGTGTGACATTTGCACGTACACACTCATACACACATATACACACACACCTTTGTATCAGTGGTGGTTTGATTTTTCAAATGCATTCTTTTTTTGAATTATTATTATTTCCACTCATACAAAATTAACAGGTACTGGAGAGGTGGCTCAGGGGTTAGGCCTCTGCCTTGCAGGCAGAAGGTCCTGAGTTCGGATCCTAGACCCCACGTATAGATGCCAGGCGGAAGCAGGGGCGGCCTGTGAATCCCGGGGCAGAGTAAAAAAGGAGGAGGTGGAGGTGTCCATGGTGGTTCCTGAATTCGTCCATGGTTCTACACATACACATACATACACACACATACACACAGGTGCACACACGAATACACACATACACACGCAATTGAATAAATAATAAATTAAAAAATTAAAAAAAGAAAAAAGACCAATTAATTAAAAAAAAATTAACAGGTACACCGGTTCCCTCCCTCCCTCCTCCTCCCCCCGAACCCCCAGCTCCACTCTTCCCTCTCCCCTCCCACCCCATCCCCAGTGCCTCCCCACCCAATCCCCGGAGCATCCTTTACTGTGCATGTCAAACTCTCTTCTGGGTCCTCCTCTCCAATGAGGTGCAATGCCCAGGGGCATTTCCCAGAACCCTTTTCTGTATTCCCCTTAAGCTTAGGAACACTACTGTGACTGTCAGTCCCTAGCCTCCAAGGATCCTAGTGCCTTTAGTCCATGCTAGACTTTGTGGGGTCAGTAATGTGTTGAACATAGTGTAGGTCATGCAAAGTCCTATTATGATTGCTTTGGGCCTAACTTGTGTGGTGTATCTTGCATATCATTACTCTTCCCATCCTTGTGCTCTTACAATCTTACTGCCTTCTCTTCTGCAAGTTTCCCTGGGCTTCAGGATGGGGAGAGATTAGGCTGGCCCAGTTCCATGTGGTTGATATAGAGTCTCTAATGTTCTGAATTATGGATTGTTGATTTTTTTTCGGTTTTGCTGGTCCTGCAATGCCCTTGGCTCCATACTGATGGGTATTGGATGTCACCCCTTGCAGTCCTTGATGGTGGCCTATTTTCTCTGCTGTAACATGGTCCCCTCTCTCCTTGTTTCTGGTGAGGCCCTCCTTCCCCATCCCTCCTGTTTGTAATCTTTACAATTACTGTAGGTATTACAGAGATTTGTTTTTGAGTGTCTCTAACTGAGTTTGGTACTAGGAACCACCTATTATGGAGTACATATGGCACTTAATTTTCTGTATCTGGGATACTTCACTCAATATAATTGTTTCTAATTTCATCCATTTCCCTGCAAATTGCATTAATTCATCAATTTTGATGGCTGAATAGTATTCCATTGTATAAATGTACCACATTTTCCTTATCCACTCGTCAACTGTTGGAGATTTGGGCTGTTTCCATGACTTTGTTATTGTAAACAGTGCCGCTATGAACATGGACGTGCTTGCGGTATCGAGGTGAATTTTTCCTGTATGGGGGTTATTCCCAAAAGTGGAATAGCAGGGTCATATGGCATGTTAATCTTTAACTTCTTTAAGAACCTCCAGATGGCTCACCAGAGTGGTTGTATGAGCCTGCATTCCCACCAGCAATGTAGGAGAGTTCCCCTCTCTCCACATCCTCTCCAGCACTTGATGTTGTTTGTATTGTGGATTTTTGCCATCCTGACCGGGGTGAGATGATGACTCAGGGAAGTTTTGATTTGTCTTTCCCTGATGGCTAAGGAAGTGGAGCACTTTTTAAGATATTTGTTAGACATTTTAATTTCGTCCTTGGTAAAGTTTCTTTTAAGTTTCAAGGCCCATTTGTTAATTGGCCCATTTTTTCCTTGGTGTTTAGTTTTCTAAGTTCTTTGTGCATTCTGGATAAAAGAGCTCTATCAGATATGTCGTTATTGAAGATTTTCTCCCATTCTGTGGATTGCCTTTGTGCTCGAGTTACAATCTCTTTATCTGAACAGAAGCTCTTTAATTTCACAAGATCCCATCTGTTGAGTATTGGTTGTAGTGACTGTGCTATTGGATGTCTGTTTAGGAAATGTTGGCCTAGCCCAATGAGCTTGAGGGAGATCCCTACCCTTTCAACTGTGGTTTTTATAGTCTCTGGCCTTATGTCGAGGTCCTTGATCCATTTGGAATTAATTCTTGTACATGGTTACAAGTACGAGTCCAGTTTTAATCTTCTGCATGTGGATATCCAATTTTGCCAGCACCATGTGTTGAAGATGCTGTTCTTTTTCCATTGGATTTTTTGGGCCCCTTTGTCAAAGATCAAATGTTTGTAGTTGTGTGGACTTATATTTGGGTCTTCAACCCTTATCCATTGATCTGTGTGTCTATTTTGGAACCAGTACTAGGCTGTTTTTACAACTATGGATTTATAGTATAGACTAAGGTTTGGTATGGTGATACCTCCAGCCCTGTTTTTGTTATCAGGATTGTTTCTGCTATCCTGGTTCTTTTGTGCCTCCATATGAATTTTGAGATTATTTGGTCAACTTCATTAAAGAATTGCTTTGGGGGGCTGGAGAGATGGCTCAGGGGTTAAGCCTTTGCCTTGCAGGCAGAAGGTCCTGAGGTCAGATCCTAGACCCCACGTATAGACACCGGCGGAAGCAGGGGTGGCCTGTGTTTGTGGTCCTGGTAGGGCTGAGCCTGTGAATCCCGGGGCAGAGTAAATAAGGAGGAGGTGGAGACAGTCCATGGTGTTTCCCGACTTCATCCGTAGTTGTACACACACATACACACACACACACACACACACACACACACATACATACACGCACACGTGCTTAATTGAATAAAAAAAAAGAATTGCTTTGGGATTTTAATTGGTATAGCATTGGATCTGTATATTGCCTTTGGTAGGATGGTCATTTTGTGATGTTGATTCTGCCAATCCAGGAACATGGGAAGTCTTTCCACCTTCTGTTGTCCTCTGCAGTTTCTTTCCTTAGGGTTTTAAAGTTTTCATTGTAAAGGTCTTTTACCTCCTTGGTTAGATTTATACCAAGGTATTTCATTTTTTTTAGGGGCTATAGTAAATGGGTTTGTTTCTCTCAGGGCTTTTTCACTTCTTTCATTGTCGGCATATAGGAAGGCCACTGATTTTTGTACATTTATTTTGTATCCACCTTTGTATCAGTGGTGATGTTTGATTTTTCATATGCTTTCTAATTGCTACCTGTGAATTTACTGTTGGATCAGCCTATTAAGCTTAAAGGGGTCCTCTCTGTTTTAATAGAACTGTCCTATTTCTTCCTAGAAGAAAAAGAAGGTCAAGAGTTTGGGTTATAATGTAGAACTCAAACATATGATGTAAAAATGCTTACTGTTTGTGGCAAATTTCTCATTATAATTCACATATATGTCGGCAAACAGACACACACACACCTACATACATACATACACACACACAGAGTTTATCAATTAATTGCCTATAGCAAAATCTAATGTTCTTATAAACAAGGTATTAACTGATGTAATGAGTTATATAGGCTATTGTGATTATAAACCATACTTAACAATTTAGAAAATCAATAACATATTAAGCAAGGTTAGTGCTTCTTGAAGAAATACTTAGCAAACACTTGTTTTCTGACAGATTTTGTAATTTTTTTCAGCATCTTGAAAGGCATAACATGTCCTGCTGCTTTAATGACTATTAACCATATGATCCACCAAACAATATTTCAGCTTCATCAATGAAACAACCCATTTATTCCTCTGTGGATTGGTATATCAAAGAAGCAAGTGGCTAAAATACAGATTTGATGTTTCTATTCCTTTCATTTTTTCAGAAGCAAAACCTTTTATTGACTTAGAATGAATAGAAATGAAAAACAGGGAATAGGTTGAAATGTTTGGCCATTTGTTTAAATGTAAGTTTTCTGTGCCTAGCAGACAGGAAGAGTGTTAATCTGCTGAGATGGCTCTTCTGCCTGTAACTATTTACCTAATGTTGCTATATATAAACATAGTCTTGTAGGTGCAAGTTAGAGGAATGAAGGTTCACAGATGACTGAATAACCACAATTCCCAGGCTGTCAGAACTTAACTGCTTTGCCTGCATTTCTGGAGATTAATGTTGGAGAATAACTTGGAAATTTTTTTAAAGCAGCAAACAGAAAATAATGACATTGTGACTCATCTTTACAGAAAGATGTTTATTATTTATTTTGCATGTATTTGGGGGAGCAGTGAAACAAGATGTATGCAGTCTCAATGGTTAGAGAAAGAAATCACAGATTTTGGTATATCATTCTCTGATCTATCCCTTGAGTTAAAGTATCTCACTTAATCTGAGGATTGACAAGTTTCCATCAAACACCAGTGATCTTCCTAACTAGCCCTCTCTTAAATCTAGGATTGCAAGGATGAGCACAGCCATATTTCATTTTCATATAATGCAAAGGATTTGAACTCAGGTCCTCAAGCTTGCACCACAAGCTCTATTGCAATACAAGACATGTCCAATCCCCTCATAGCTTTTATTTAATATGGCTATTTTCATCAGAATTTATACAACACATCCCAAATCACTTCATTAAGTACAGCGCCACACATTTATCCTTAAAATATAAAGTCTCATTTAATATTTACATTTCCTCTTTTCATTACTAATATGTTTTGTGTAAAAGGTTAATATGGATAAGGTACCACAGGACCATAGCTATGATACTTTTTTGGTTAAAATGATAAAGAAGGCATAGTATAATGTGTAATTAAGAAATTCAGAGGGGTGTAGAAATCTGTGTTTGCTAGCTAACTGTTAGACAACCTTAGGACCTTTCAAACATCTTTGAACCCAATGGTTCTCATATGAAAAGCAAGGAGAACTGACAGCAACTTACTTTAGCCTACTCCAGCATAAAATTATTTTCCAATGTTCACTGCACATTTTCTACATTGTAACTGTGATGCTAAGCAATTTTATACTCCATCTGATGCTTACAAAGCCTCACAAGGCAAGAGTTTTTTCCCCCAATTCATTTTTATGAGTCAAAATATGAAGAGTAAGGGATGGGCCTTAGACACATCCTGCAAATAGTTTGATCCACTGTTTTCTCATACTTGCATTATACTCACTACTCATCAACTAAAATAATTGTTAGAGGGCAAAGATAAATTTTGTTGAATTACAAGAGACATGGGAAATTTATATGTCATAATTTGAATGTGACTCCCCCTCCACAGGCATGTGTGTTTGTTT
Organism: Typhlomys cinereus; assembly: GCA_023101885.1. Classification (NCBI taxonomy): domain Eukaryota; kingdom Metazoa; phylum Chordata; class Mammalia; order Rodentia; family Platacanthomyidae; genus Typhlomys; species Typhlomys cinereus. The sequence continues at coordinate 11,977,914 of JALPQD010000024.1, read as the reverse complement.
CCTTTAACAATTCTAATGTTTGGAACGATTTTGGTACCTTGTAAGATGAATGGAGGAAGGCATGTCACACAGAGCAAGCCTGTCTCTCTTTCTTCATGTGGTCTTGCCCTCTGCTTCCTGATCATTGTGGTGACCTGAATCATTCTTTTTTCTGCCTCTAGCCATGCCTTCTGGAATGTGGTTTCTACCATAAAGGGATTTTATCTCCTCTGGAACAGTAAGCCAAATAAACACCTATTTCTCTCTTTCTTCCTGTTTTGAGTACTGTCTCACAGTAAGATAAGAGTAGGTATGAAAATGTTTTGAGAAATCAAAATACTAATTGATCAACAACTTTGTGTTCCTAGGTTTCATTTCCCATTACCCTGCAATCCATCTGTCAACTAAAGAGGAATGTTTGACATAGTCTTCTGGGCCCTTGTCCAGTAATAAAACCTATCTGTAATGGTTACTCTTAACAATTGCTGTGAGAGACTACCCAAAGTCAATCCACTAAAGGGAGAAAGGGAGATTTATTCAGCTTACAGTTTCAGAGACAAGGTACAGTCTTTCATTGAGGAGGCAACATGGCTAGCTGGCCCAAGCTGGAGATAGGCTATATTACTGCAGTCATCTTGGAGGCCAAGAGCTTCCATACTGCTTGCTGAAGAGGCAGACTTCTCCTGGAGACAAGATGGGACTGATTCACCTCAAGCCCATCCTTTGTGACTGCCTTCCCCCAGCAAGGCTCCACTTCTCAATGTGCTGTGACTTTCCTGAACACATGAGACTGTGGGAGACATATTTCAAACCATGACACTATCTTAATTCTGTGTGAACACAATCATGTAATATTGGTATAGTATTCCTGACATTAAGATTATATTGGTCCCTTTGCCCACCATTTTGTTTCACCAGTAGTCTTCAGATACTACAAGTTGGCTTTTGTCCTAAAATGTTTTGAACACCTACTTGAGGCTACATGTTGACTTAAGATTTTTTTAGGTTTAATTTGGCAGAGACTTTCAAAATTGGCTTCCTTTTCTCTGGGTTCTTTCACTTGTTACCTTAAAGCTATAGATAGAATTTGTTCTTTAGTGGTCCCTCCTTCTTTCTGGTCTCCCAATTTCTTATACTTTTCCAGTTCTTTGATCTGTCCTTATCATCAGTTATTACTTATAGTTTTCACTTTTTGATATTTGAGTTTCTAGATATATTACTTTTAGTACTTTTATTGTTTTATTTGTTAATCAAAAACATTTTAAGTTCTTTAGTAGAGTTCACTTTTTTATTGGTGCATGTTCTTGGATTGAATATCACACCATAGATTCTGATGAAGGATGTAGGCCAGTGAAGAATTACTAATGTTACTTGTGTAATATATCCTTAGTGGTCATTACAAAGAAGAGCCAGGCTGGAGAGACGGCTCAGGGGTTAAGACTCTGCTCTGCAAGTAGAAAGTCCTGAGTTCAGAGCCCGGGTACTTCATAAAAACACTACGTGGTGGGCAGTGCGTAGGAAATCCCAGAATGAAGCAAAAAGATGGTAGAAGCAATGCAGGATGACTGCCAAAGTCATTATTGGTCCTCCATAGGAACACATAGTACCTTCTGATACACACATACACACACGCACACACACAGAAAGAAAGAGAGAAATAAAGAGAGAGAGAGAGAGAGAGAGAGAGAGAGAGAGAGAGAGAGAGAGAGAAACTGCACATGTTCTTATCTTTTGGAGCACATCTAGGGCTGCTTTTCAAAGACTCTCTTATTAGAATGAAGAATTAAAGGAAATGTTCTGGTGTAAGAGGTAAAAGCTGTTATGGAGATCTAGGTACTTGGGGGTAGAGGACAAGAAGATAAGACCACAGTTTTCCTCATCTACAAAAGGTCAGAGAGGGAAGTTGAACCTCAACTAGAAATCTACATCAGCCCCCTTGCTCTTGTTACTAGTTCTGCCTCCAAAATAGACTTCAAATTATTTTTACTTTATATTAAAATAAATTTTATATATACAAACAAAATCAGTTTCTGTCCATGTTGCTGCCTCCCTCCCAAACCCTTCTCTCTCCCCCTTCCCTCCCTTCACACACCTGTCTCTGTCCTTCATGCCCTCATGTCTCTCTGCATGTGTGGACCATAGGGCTCTCTTTGGGACACCTGTGCTAAGGCATCAGGCCTATATGGTAGGGTAACTTGCCCTTCAGTGGGTAAATTCACTAATGGAAAGCATCTCTTCACTAGTTTGACACCGGACCCTAGTATTTCCACTGAGCACAGCTGATTCTCCTGAGATATCCCTGCTCATTCATGGAGGAAGGTTGATATGTCAGCCATTGTACAGATCTGGTGATTGTAGATCTCACTGCAGTTTTTTCTTGGATGCAGCAACCCTTTCATGACTGAAGTATCCTGGTAGTTTACTATCAAGTAATTATATTTAATACTAAGTTAAGTGTTTCTCTCTAGTGTCTATTTTCTCCCTTTCTTCTATTCTATTTTCTTGTCCTCTTTTGTCTACACTCTTTTAGCATCTTCTTCCACCACTTGACTTATATTTCTGTGCAGTTTGTGGATTTCTATTGACTACATTATTCTGAAGATTAAATGATATGATCCACTTACAAGGGAGAATATTCTTTCTATATCTGGGATACTTTGCCTAAAATAATTTCTTCCACCTTCATCCATTTGCCAGCAAATTTTGTTAATTAATTTTTGACAGCTCAATAGTATTCCATTGTGTATGTACCACATTTTCATTGTCCATTCATTTACTGTTGGACAGCTAGGCTGATTCCATTTCTTTGCTATTGTGACTAGAGTTGTAATGAGCATGGATGTTCTTGTGTCTCTGTAGTAAGATGTAGTGCTCTTGGAAATATTCCCAGGAGGGAATAGGTGGGTCGTATAGTATTTTGATTTTTAACTATTTTAGGAACCTCCACACTGACATGCAAAGAGGTTATGCAAGTTTGCACCCCCACCAACAATGTATAAAGCATGCTCACCAGTATATGATGCTGTTTATGTTTTAGATTTTAGTCATTGTGACAAGGGTGAGACCATATTTCATGGTCATTTTAATTTGTATCTCCTTAATACCTAGAGATATAGAACATTTTAATGATATTTGTTAGACATTTGAATTTCATCTTGAAAAAAAGTCTCTTTTAAGTTCTAGGATGCATTTTAAAAATTGAGTTGTTTACTTCTTTGATATTTCATATTTTGGGTTCTTTATATAATCTGGATATTAGTCCTCTGTCAGATACCTAACATACATTTTCTCCAATTTTGCGGGTTATCTTTTTGTTCTATTGACAATATCTTGTGAAATCAGCCATGTAAAGATTAAGAGGAGAGACAATGAAATTAGAAACCTAGTTCTGAATCTTGACTTCATTTTTTAGTATGTAATCAAGTAACTAACCTGTTTTGAGCCTAGAAATTAAGAACAGTGCCCAAGTCAAAGGTTTTAAGAACATTTCAAAGACATTTTGTGCTTGCTGGATAGTGTCATGTCCTAAGTGAATAGTCACTGAGTGAATTTTAACAAAAATCTTGCCACATCCCTTCAACTTCTGTTTTATTTTTAATGTGTACATTCTTTTTTAATCTGGTCTAACTAGGCTGGCATAACTATCCTATTAATGTACACGTAGGATTAGTGTACACATAGTCATTAGATTTTGCATGGATTGTTCTGTCCTTTTTCAAATAACTAGTCTTGCCTACATCATTGTTGTCTACATACTTACTTTAGTTTGCAAAACTTGCCACCAATGTAGCAGAAGGTATTAATGAAATTATTCAGTAAAGAAGGGGAAAGAATGGTGGGTTCTTGCCAATATTCTGCAATTTTTTAACTATACAGATTTTCACAGTATTAAATTAATGTATTTTCATAGATATGATCATAGTTAAGTTTGTTATTGATATTCAGGAGTGAATTTTACTTGCTTTTGAATCACTGTGTTCAAATGTGATAGAAATAAATGTGAGGAGAGATTCATTTTGGCTCATGGTTTCACCAGTGTGAGTCTGTTATGACATCAAGTGAACGAGCAGAATTGTTCACATCATGGTGTCCAGGAAGTTGAGAAAGGGACATTTCACTTCACAGAAGACTTAAAACATATCATAGCCTTACCTTGAGGGGCCATCACAAGATAGAATATCCAAGAACACACATTCAGTAAATTAATTCTTCCATGGGGCTTTTACTTTCTACAATTGCACCACTACAAATATTTATATACATTAATCAATTAAATCAAAAATTAGATCAGAGCTGTCAAGACCTAAATGCCTCCAGACATACTCTCATAGGCACAGCCAGAGTTTTATATTTCTAATATTTTGGGGTTTTCATAATCTAATCTATTTGGCAGTTGTCATGATTTGAAATGTGAGTTGTCCCCCACTGGTGCATGTGTTTGAATATTCAGCTGTTTTGGAACGTCATTGCACTATTATGAGGTGATCCTTGCTGAAAGAAGGTAGTCATAGAGGATGAACCTTGAAGTTGGTTAGCCCCATCCTGACTAATTTAGTGAATCTTCTCTTGAGCTTGTAGCAGCAACTGTCAGCCTCCATGATGTCTGCAGTGACCTAACCTTCCTCTAGATTTTGCTAGTCAGGCATGTTGTTTGCACCATGAAGGATCATTTCTGTCCTCTGGAACTTAAGATTAGTAAATATAATTTTCCCTTTAGTTGCTTGAATTTAAATGTTGTCTCACAGCAATAGGGAAGAATAACTGATTGTGATAGTTAAGCCTGGGTGTCAACTTGACACACCTGACATTAAGTAAGATCAGCTCTATATCCCATCATCCCATGAAACTGCCAGAGATCCAATTATAGTGTCCCAGTAGTGGACCATATAAGAGCTACAGAATAAAATATAGAGAGGAAGAGGAGAGATGTTCCAGGAATGCTCAAGACATGTGGATGTCTACTGTGATTTATCCTAACTGCCAGCTTCAGCCAGCAAGTCATACTGGTTCCACTGCTTTGAAAGACTGTATCTATTTGCCCTCTGGAACTCTAAGTTGAATAAATCTCCCCTTTCTCCACTAAGTTGTTCAAATTTAGGTGCTATCTCACAGCAATAGTAAAGAGTAAATGTTACAATGATACAGAAATTTGTACTGAGAAGTGGGTTATTGCAGTGAGATTAAGAGCATCTGGTACTAGAGTGTAAAGTGTTTTGAAGTTGAGAAGTTGGTATCAGAGAAATGGATATTGGTGTGTGAGACTAAGAGGATCTGGTACCAAAAAGTAAAATTGTAAAGCTGAGAGAAGTTGGTACTGAGCAGAATGGCCATTGTTGTGATATGGATAGTATATCTTTGGAACTGTTTGTTGAAAGAAACATGGAAAAATTTGGGACTTTGCACTGGGAAAATGTGTCATGGAGACAGGACCAAAATGACCATTCTAGTGAGAGCTTGGAAGAGATTAATGCGCAAAAGATGCAGGCAAATGTAAGCCCAGCTTGTGATGGTAAAGAGGGGTCAGAGACTGTATTTTGATCCATACAAAGGGCAAATGGAGTGAGTCATTGGAAAAGAATTTAAGTAAGTTTTGTCCTCATTGTGTAAGCTTACACAAAGTTAAATTCATGTGTTTGGCGGAAGAAGTGTCAAGACAATTTAGTCTTGACAATGTGGCATGGCTACTTTTTAGCACTCTTGTTCAGAGTTATGAGAAAAAAGAGCAAAACATCAGGTAAAAGAAGATGAAAATCATGACATTTGATGGTGAAAAATGCAATGGCACTTAAACAGATGAACCAGGAAGATGAAGAGAGTAAAAGTGTGGCTATTGTTAAAGAGAGCTCCATTAGTGAATCAAAGACTACTCTCAATTTGGATAATAGATGAGGCTATCCCGAGGGTAAGTTCCTCAAGGAAGGCTCCGATTCATAAGAATGCAAATTCTTTTAGAAGGAAAGAGCAGGGAAGCATTCCAAGAGACTTACCCGATCCTCTAAAACAAAAGTTCAAAAGAGATTCTGAAAGTCAACATGGGAAAGCTGAATCAGTTGATATTCAAGGGGACCAATCTCCATCTGAAGATTATATCAGAACCTTGCAACATTGTCCATAAGGTCCTGGATTTAGAGGCACCAAAGATGCAAGAGGGAGGAGATCTTGGATTCCTCCTCCAAGGTTTCAGAAAATGACAGAATCTAGGCAATATGTAGCAAGAAGCCGACATACTGTTTAGAGGTCCAAGAAGAGCATTTTGTGCTGTGAAGTCAAAGCCTGGTTTACCATTGAGAAGTGAAGATGTATAAGATTCCAGAGATAATGCGGGACATCTGCAAAGGAGAGCTGTATATCTTGGGAGGAACCAACCCAAGAGAGTGATGTGTTCTGCCAGCTGCTTCACTGGAGGGATGGAACCAAGACCTTTTGAAACTGAGATAATTTTAACAAAAAGTACATTTTTTAGACTTGCAATTGTAGGATTTGAATTTGTCATATCTATTCTGTTCCATTGTATGTTAGAAGTATGTATCTTGCCTTTTGATTTTACAGGAAGCTTTGGACATTTAATTTTTTGATTGTGTTGGGACCACTGATATAGTCTATGGGAAGTTTAAAGTTGGACTGAGTATGGTTTGAATAATGAAATTGTAATGAGCCTGTGGGGGCCAAATTTGAAATGTCATGGCTTGAAATGTGGGTTGTCTTCCATAGGACTCATATGCTTTAATCTTTAGTTGTTTAGGAAGGACTTTATACCTTTAGGAGGCAAAGCTTTGCTGAAGAAAGGCAGTCACAGGGAGTGGACCTTGAAGTTGTTATTCCTGTCCTGCTTGAATTAGTGAGTCTGCTCTTGAATTTTGAAGAAGCTCTCAGCCTCCATTACCTCTACAATGACCTAATCTTCTTCCAGCTTCAGCCACCAGCCATGCCATTTCTGCCATGAAGGACTGTTTCTCCCCTCTGGAACTGTAAGCTGAATAAATCACCCTTTCTCATTTAAGTTACTTAACTTTGAGTTGTGTCTCACAGTAACAGATAATATTAGGTGCTGTAGCAGTCAAAATTAATTACACCAATGATTTTGGCTAGTTGTGCACATTTGTGTTTTAATTATGTGCATTTTGAAATTTTCAGTTATTTGAATTAGATCAATACATTGTCTAAAACCAAATAAAGTGGAACTCTGGAAACCCGAAATAAAATGGACTGACTGCCTAAATCTGTCTACATAGCAATCAACTTCTGGAAGTACAAGTGTATATTTAGCCCTCCCCATCATTGTATAAGTATCTGAAGATAAATCAATATGCCAGAAAGGGTAAATGGAGTTCAAATGGAGTTCAAATTAGAATGGAAGTATCTGCTTAGAGTGGTCTATGAGGATGATGAGTATGCTATTTACAGGTCAATACGATGATGTTTGCTAACAGAGTAATTAGAATATTACTGTCACCTATCAACCTCACTTATTCAGTTCACATCATTTATCCATCAGAACAATTGCTTACTAGTCTTGTAAACAAGAAAGACTCTGTCTATTCCAGGACATAATGTTTATCAAATTATATTCTCCTCTGTGAGAACGATCTACCTGTCTAAGTTCATATATTTTACAAATTATTAGTATTCACATGGTGATTAGTCAAAATTCAGATGAAATCTTGAACAGTAAAAAATAAAACATAGATACAAATGGTTAGAAAATTTGCAATTAATTTAGGAGAAACGGATACTATGCTATGTTTTCCAACGACCTAAGGATAGAAATTGCTTTGAGCACTTGAAATACATCATTAAACAAGTCTGAAAAACTCTATTAAAATTCTTTGTTGGGAGATCAGATAAGTAATATCCAAGGTATTATAGAGTGCTAATGAGTAGGTGAGAGAAAAATGTATAAGGTGAAAGTGACTAAAATTAATTAAAAGAATTGTGAAAATATAAAAAGATAAAAATTAACATGGGTGACACAATTTCTTAAAATGAATAATGAAGCAAATATTGTTTTGTTTTGTAGGATATATTACATGCACAAGTAACATTAGTAATTCTTCACTGGCCTACATCCTTCATCAGAATCTATGGTGTGATATTCAATCCAAGAACATGCACCAATAAAAAAGTGAACTCTACTAAAGAACTTAAAATGTTTTTGATTAACAAATAAAACAATAAAAGTACTATAAAGTAATATATCTAGAAACTCAAATATCAAAAGTGAAAACTATAAGTAATAACTGAGATAAGGACAGATCAAAGAACTGAAAAAGTAAAGAAATTGGGAGACCAGAAAGAAGGAGGGACCACTAAAGAACAAATTCTATCTATACCTTTAAGGTACAAGTGAAAGAACCCAGAGAAAAGGAAGCCAATTTTGAAAGTCTCTGCCAAATTAAACCTAAAAAAATCTTAAGTCAACATGTAGCCTCAGTAGGTGTCAAAACATTTTAGGACAAAAGCCAACTTGTAGTATCTGAAGACTACTGGTGAAACAAAATGGTGGGCAAAGGGACCAATATAACTTAATGTCAGGAATACTATACCAATATTACATGATTGTGTTCACACAGAATTAAGATAGTGTCATGGTTTGAAATATGTCTCCCCACAGTCTCATGTGTTCAGGAAAGTCACAGCACATGAGAAGTGGAGCCTCTGCTGGGGGAAGGCAGTCACAAAGGATGGGCTTGAGGTGAATCAGTCCCATCTTGTCTCCAGGAGAAGTCTGCCTCTTCAGCAAGCAGTATGGAAGCTCTTGGCCTCCAAGATACTGCAGTAATATAGCCTATCCCAGCTTGGGCCAGCTAGCCATGTTGCCTCCTCAATGAAAGACGGTACCTTGTCTCTGAAACTGTAAGCTGAATAAATCTCCCTTCTCCCTTTAGTGGATTGACTTGGGTAGTCTCTCACAGCAATTGTTAAGAGTAACCATTACAGATAGGTTTTATTACTGGACAAGGGCCCAGAAGACTATGTCAAACATCCTCTTTAGTTGACAGATGGATTGCAGGGTAATGGGAAATGAAACCTAGGAACACAAAGTTGTTGATCAATAGTATTTTGATTTCTCAAACATTTAATACCTACTCTTATCTTACTGTGAGACAGTACTCAAAACAGGAAGAAAGAGAGAAATAGGTGTTTATTTGGCTTACTGTTCCAGAGGAGATAAAATCCCCTTTATTGGTAGAAACCACTTCCAGAAGGCATGGCTAGAGGCAAAAAAAGAAGATTCAGGTCACCACAATGATCAGGAAGCAGAGGGCAAGACCAACATGAAGAAAGAGAGACAGGCTTGCTCTGTGTGACATGCCTTCCTCCATTCATCTTACAAGGTACCAAAATCGTTCCAAACATTAGAATTGTTAAAGGAAACAAACACACATGCCTGTGGAGGGGGAGTCACATTCAAATTATGACATATAAATTCCCATGTCTCTGTATTCAACAAATTATCTTTGCCCTCTAACAATTTATTTAGTTGATGAGTAGTGAGTAATGCAAGTATGAGAAAACAGTGGACAAACATTTGCAGGATGTGTCTAAGGCATCCCTTACTCTTCATATTTGGACTCATAAAAATGAATTGGGGGAAAAAACTCTTGCCTTGTGGAGGCTTGTAAGCATCAGATGGAGTATAAAATTGCTTAGCATCACAGTTACAATGTAGAAAAGGTGCAGTGAACATTGGAAAATAATTTTATTGCTGGAGTAGGCTAAAGTAAGTTTGCTGTCAGTTCTCCTTGCTTTCATAGAGAACCATTGGGTTCAAGATGTTTGAAAGGTCCTAAGGTTGTCTAACAGTTAGCTAGCAAACACAGATTTCTACACCCCTCTGAATTTCTTAATTACACATATACTAGCCTTCTTTATCATTTTAACCAAAAAGTTATCATCTATGTCCTGTTTACCTATCCATATTAACCTTTTACACAAAACATATTAGTAATGAAAAGAGGAAATGTAATATTAAATGAGATTTATATTTTAAGGATAAATGTGGTGGCGCTGTACTTAATGAAGTGATTTGGGATGTGTTGTATAAATTTCTGATGAAAATAGCCATATTAAATAAAAGCTATGAGGGGATTGGACATGTCTTGTATTGCAATAGAGCTTGTGGTGCAAGCTTGAGGACCTGAGTTCAAATCCTTTGCATTATATGAAAATGAAATATGGCTGTGTGCTCATCCTTGCAATCCTAGATTTAAGAGGGCTAGTTAGAAGAATCACTGGTGTGTTGATGGAAACTTGTCAATCCTCAGATTAAGTGAGATACTTAACTCAAGGGATGATCAGAGAATGATATACCAAAATCTGTGATTTCTTTCTCTAACCATTGAGACTGCATACATCTTGTTCACTGCTCCCCCAAATACATGCAAAATAAATAATAACACTTTCTGTAAAGATGAGTCACAATGTCATTATTTTCTGTTTGCTGCTTAAAAAATTTCCAGTTATTCTCCAACATTAATCTCCAGAATGCAGGCAAAGCAGTTAGTTCTGACAGCCTGGGAATTGTGGTTATTCAGTCATCTGTGAACCTTCATTCCTCTAACTTGCACCTACAAGACTATGTTTATATATAGCAACATTAGGTAAATAGTTACAGGCAGAAGAGCCATCTCAGCAGATTAACACTCTTCCTGTCTGCTAGGCACAGAAAACTTACATTTAAAAAATGGCCAAACATTTCAACCTATTCCCTGTTTTTCATTTCTATTCATTCTAAGTCAATAAAAGGTTTTGCTTCTGAAAAATGAAAGGAATAGAAACATCAAATCTGTATTTTAGCCACTTTCTTCTTGATATACCAACCACAGAGGAATAATGGGTTGTTTCATTGATGAAGCTGAAATATTGTTTGGTGATCATATGGTTAATAGTATTAAAGCAGCAGGACATGTTATGCCTTTCAAGATGCTGAAAAAAATTACAAAATCTGTCAGAAAACAAGTGTTTGCTAAGTATTTTTCAAGAAGCACTAACCTTGCTTAATATGTTATTGATTTTCTAAATGTTAAGTAGGTTTATACACAATAGCCTATATAACTCATTACATCAGTTAATACCTTGTTTATAAGAACATTAGATTTGCTATAGGCAATTAATTGATAAACTCTGTGTGTGTGTATGTAGTATGTTGGTGTGTGTGTGCTGTTTGCCGACATATATTGAATTATAATGAGAAATTGCCACAAACAGTAAGCATTTTTACATCATATGTTTGAGTTCTACATTATAACCCAAACTCTTGACCTTCTTTTTCTTCTAGGAAGAATAGGACAGTTCTATTAAAACAGAGAGGACCCCTTTAAGCTTAATAGGCTGATCCAACAGTAAATTCACAGGTACAATTAGAAAGCATATGAAAAAATCAAACATCCCACTGATACAAATGGATACAAATAAATGTACAAAAATCAGTGGCCTTCCTATATGCCGACAATGAAAGAAGTGAAAAAGCCCTGAGAGAAACAAACCTTTACTATAGCCCCTAAAAAAAATGAAATACCTTGGTATAAATTAACCAAGGAGGTAAAAGGACCTTTACAATGAAAACTTTAAAACCCTAAGGAAAGAAACTGCAGAGGACAACAGAAGGTGGAAAGACTTCCCATGTCCTGGATTGGCAGAATCAACATCACAAAATGACCATCCTACCAAAGGCAATATACAGATCCAATGCTATACCAATTAAAATCCAAAGCAATTCTTTTTTTTTATTCAATTAAGCACGTGTGCGTGTATGTATGTGTGGGTGTGGTGTGTGTGTGTGTGTGTGTGTGTTGTGTACAACTACGGATGAAGTGGGAAACACCATGGACGCTCCACCTCTCTTTTACTCTGCCCCGGGATCACAGGCTCGCCCACCAGGACCAAAACCAGGCCCCCCGCTTCCGCCGGTCTATACGTGGGGTCTAGGAATACCTCAGGACCTCGCCTGCAAGGCAAGGCTTAACCCCTGAGCCATCTCTCCAGCCCCCCAAGCAATTCTTTAATGAAGTTGACCAAATAATCTCAAAATTCATATGGAGCACAAAAGAACCAGGATAGCAGAAACAATCCTGATAACAAAAACACGGCTAGTATCACCATACAAACCTTAGTCTATACATAAATCCATAGTTGTAAAAACAGCCTAGTACTGGTTCCAAAAATAGACAACACAGATTCAAGGTATGAGTTTGAAGACCCAATATAAGTTCACACAACTACAAACATTTGATCTTGACAAAGGGCCCAAAAAATCCAATGGAAAAAGAAACAGCATCTTCAACACATGGTGCTGGCAAATTGGATATCCACATGCAGAAGATTAAAAACTACGGACTCGTACTTGTAACCATGTACAAGAATTATCCAAATGGATCAAGGAACTCGACATAAGGCCAGAGACTATAAAAAACCACAGTTGAAAGGTAGGGATCTCCCTCAGCTCATTGGGCTAGGCCAACATTTCCTAAACACGACATCCAATAGCACAGTCACTACAACCAATACTCAACAGATGGGATCTTGTGAAATTAAAGAGCTTCTGTTCAGATAAAGAGATTGTTAACTCGAGCACAAAGGCAACCACAGAATGGGAGAAATCTTCAATAACGACTATCTGATAGAGCTCTTTATCCAGAATGCACAAAGAACTTAGAAAAACTAAACACCAAGGAAAAAATGGGCCAATTAACAAATGGGCCTTGAACTTAAAAGAAACTTTACCAAGGACGAAATTAAAATGTCTAACAAATATCTTAAAAGTGCTCCCACTTCCTTAGCCATCAGGAAAGAAAATCAAAACTTCCCTGAGTCATCATCTCACCCCGGTCAGGATGGCAAAAATCCACAATACAAACAACCAAGTGCTGGAGAGGATGTGGAGAGAGGGGAACTCTCCTACATTGCTGGTGGGAATGCAGGCTCATACAACCACTCTGGTGAGCCATCTGGAGGTTCTTAAAGAATTAAAGATTAACATGCCATATGACCCTGCTATTCCACTTTTGGGAATAACCCCCATACAGGAAAAATTCACCTCGATACCGCAAGCACGTCCATGTTTCATAGCGGCACTGTTTACAATAACAAAGTCATGGAAACAGCCCAAATCTCCAACAGTTGACGAGTGGATAAGGAAAATGTGGTACATTTATACAATGGAATACTATTCAGCCATCAAAATTGATGAATTAATGCAATTTGGCAGGGAAATGGATGAAATTAGAAACAATATATATTGAGTGAAGTATCCCAGATACAGAAATTAAGTGCACATATGGTACTCCAAAATAGGTGGTTCCTAGTACCAAACTCAGTTAGAGACACTCAAAAACAAATCTCTGTAAACCTACAGTAATGTAAAGATTACAAACAGGCAGGGATGGGAAGGAGGGCCTCACCAGAAAACAAGGAGAGAGGGGACCATGTTACAGCAGAGAAAATAGGCCACCATCAAGGACTGGCAAGGGGTGACATCCAATACCCATCAGTATGGAGCCAAGGGCATTGTCAGGACCAGCAAAACAAAAAAAAATCAACAATCCATAATCAGAACATTAGAGACTCTATATTCAACCACATGGAACTGGGCCAGCCTAATCTCTCCCCATCCTGAAGCCCAGGGAAACTTGCAGAAGAGAAGGCAGTAAGAATTGTAAGAGCACAAGGATGGGAAGAGTAATGATATGCAAGATACACCACAACAAGTTAGGCCCAAAGCAATCATAATAGGACTTTGCATGACCTACACTATGTTCAACACATTACTGACCCCACAAAGTCTAGCATGGACTAAAGGCACTAGGATCCTTGGAGGCTAGGGACTGACAGTCACAGTAAGGTTCTAAGGCTTAAGGGGAAATACA